>SJYT01018490.1:109481-144931 GCA_006410635.1 Cephalophus harveyi
GTGGTCCACTGGAGAAGGGAATGGCAAGCCACTTCAGTATTCTTGCCTTGAGAACCCCATGAACAGTATGAAAAAGCAAAATGATAGGACACTGAAAGATGACCTCCCCAGGTGGGTAGGTGCCCAATATGCTACTGGAGATCAGTGGAGAAATAACTCCAGAAAGAATGAAGGGATGAAGCCAAAGCAAAAACAATACCCAGCTGTGGATGTGACTGGTGATAGAAGCAAGGTCCAATGCTGTAAAGAGCAGTATTGCATAGGAACCTGGAATGTCAGGTCCGTGAATCAAGGGAAATTGGAAGTAGGCAAACAGGAGATGGCAAGAGTGAATGTCAACATTCTAGGAATCAGCAAAGTAAAATGGACTGGAATGGGTGAATTTAACTCAGATGACCATTATATCTACTACTGTGGGCAGGAATCCCTTAGAAGAAATAGAGTAGCCATCATGGTCAACAAGAGAGTCCAAAATGCAGTAGTTGGATGCAATCTCAAAAACGACAGAATGATCTCTGTTCATTTCCAAGGCAAACCATTCAGTATCACAGTAATTCAAATCTGTGCCCCAACCAGTAACACTGAAGAAGCTGAAGTTGAACGGTTCTATGAAGACCTACAAGATCTTTTAGAACTAACACCCAAAAGAGATGTCCTTTTCATTATAGTGGACTGGAATGCAAAAGTAGGAAGTCAAGAAACACCTAGAGTAACAGGCAAATTGGTTAAAGCGTCTGCCTCCAATGCGGGAGACCCGGGTTCGATCCCTGGGTCGGGAAGATCCCCTGGAGAAGGAAATGGCAATCCACTCCAGTATTCTTGCCTGGAGAATCCCACGGACGGAGAAGCCTAGTAGGTTACAGTCCATGGGGTCGCAAAGAGTCGGACACGACTGAGTGACTTCACCTTCACCTTCACCTTCAATACAGAATGAAGCACGGCATAGGCTAATAGAGTTTTGCCAAGAGAACTCACTGGTCATAGCAAACACCCTCTTCCAACAACACAACAGAAGACTCTACACATGGACATCACCAGATGGTCAACAATGAAATCAGATTGGTTATATTCTTTGCAGCCAAAGTAGGAGAGGCTCTATACATTCAACAAAAACAAGACCAGGAGCTGACTGTGGCTCAGATCATGAACTCCTTATTGCCAAATTCAGATTGAAATTGAGAAAGTAGGGAAAACCACCAGACCATTCAGGTATGATCTAAATCAAATCCCTTGTAATTATACAGTGGAAGTGAGAAATAGATTTAAGGGCCTAGATCTGATAGATTGCCAGATGAACTATGGACGGAGGCTCGTGATGTTGTACAGGAGACAGGGATCAAGACCATCCCCATGGAAAAGAAATGCTAAAAAGCAAAATGGCTGTCTGAGGAGGCCTTACAAATAGCTGTGAAAAGAAGAGAAGTGAAAAGCAAAGGAGAAAAGGAAAGATATAAGCATCTGAATGCAGAGCTCCAAAGAATAGCAAGAAGAAATAAGAAACCTTCCTCAATGATCAGTGCAAAGAAATAGAGGAAAAGAACAGAATGGAAAAGACTGGAGATCTCTTCAAGAAAATTAGAGATACCAAGGGAACACTTCATGCAAAGATGGGCTCGATAAAGGACAGAAATGGTATGGACCTAACAGGAGCAGAAAAAATTAAGAAGAGGTGGCAGGAATACACAGAAGAACTGTACAAAAAAGATCTTCACGACCCAGATAGTCACGATGATGTGCTCACTCACCTAGAGCCAGACATCCTGGAATGTGAAGTCAAGTGGGCCTTAGAAAGCATCACTATGAACAAAGCTAGTGGAGGTGATGGAATTCCAGTTGAGTTTTTTCAAATCCTGAAAGATGATGCTGTGAGAGTGTTGCACTCAATATGCCAGCACATTTGGAAAACTCAGCAGTGGCCACAGGACTGGAAAAGGTCAGTTTTCATTCCAATCCCAAAGAAAGGCAATGCCAAAGAATGCTCCAACTACCACACAATTGCACTCATCTCACACGCTAGTAAAGTAATGCTCAAAATTCTCCAAGCCAGGCTTCAGCAATAAGTGACAGCATGCCATGATGTTTTCCTTCTCTGCAAGTCTCCTTTAGCTGCTTGGCATTTTTATTACAAGGAGAAATAGACAAAGTAGAAGTAGTCCAGACAGGAGACATATAAGGTAAAATTCTCATTAAAATATGAATAACTGTTATTAGATCTGAAGAGCCAGGCTGGGAATGTAGACAAGCAAAGCCTCCATGGTGTCAGAGAATATGAGATTATGAGCTAGATGACTTCATTCAGACACGTATTTACAAGCCTTCTAGTAGAAGAAGCTTAGATAGAAAGTAGAGGGGAAGATAACCTAATGAGGGCCTGAAGGAAACATCAGTCAATGGGAAAAGAGTAGCATTTAACACAACATTTATACAGTTCAAAATCATGTTTTGGGTAACCATCAGTAAATCTAACTCATGGCTAAGGGTGAAAATAATGTCTGTTCTCTTATATATATAGCAGACAGTCTTCTGTAGGAAACTGAAATATGTAAATCTCTTCATTCTCATTTTAAGTTCCTCCTTGAAGCAGATGGATTTAAACTATGTTAAAAACTATATTATCTAAGGAAAAAGCTCATTATTAATGTACTAACAATTACATACACTAAATAGATTAGTTATTAGTTTATAGAGCTTCCATAAATCATTACTGAATGAATGATCATATTAATCAAAAAACTAGACTAACTGGCTAGGTGCAAACACTATAGCTGCCCTACCCTCAAACAAGCAAATATTTCCAGTTATTAATAGCTTATAGTACATGATGGCAATTGGTCATCAAGCTATAGACAACTTCTTTATTTGTTTATTAATATTTCCTAAGTGCTGAGAATAATATGTTATCCAAAATTAGTGTTCAGTAAATATTTAATAAGTAAATTGTTACATTGGTTTAGGGTGTAAAAAAGACAAAACTTAACTCAAAGAAGAGAAAACAATAAAGTGAATTTATGAGTTCGCTTACTGATAAGTACATAGTTTGGGAGAGATTTAGAGCATCTTCTCCTATAAAAGGAGGGCTTTGGAGCTTTTATACTAATTCTCAGTGAGCTTCTCAAATCCACTCTTGTCAATGAATTGTCCTTGTACACAGGCTGGCTTCACTCGTGGCTATAGCATACAGTCATTTCACAATATTCCTGAAGGATTGATTCTAAGACCCCCATGATACCAAAATTCACTGATGTCCTTATATAAATGACATAGTATTTGCATATAACCTAGAAACATCTTCCCATATACTTCAAATTATCTCTATATTACTTATAAAACTTAACATAATGTCATCTTATATAAATAGTTGTAATTACAATGTAATTGCTACATAAATACTTGCCCATGCTTGGTAAATTCAAGTTTTGATTTTTGAAACGCTATAGAATTTTTTTTCCAAATGTTTTTGATCCACTGTTGGTGGATATGGAACTGGAGGATGCAGAGGGTTGACTGTCCTAGCTTCTTCCAATCATTTCTGAAAAGAAGAAATCTCACCCAAAATCATCGAGACCTTCACCTAACAGTATTTGGACCATACTCAATATATCCTTATGAGCAGAGGGTACCAGGTTCTGGGACACTCATGGTGACAAGAAGCAGAGTGATCAACACACCCCTCCATCCTTATGCTAAACATCATCTGTTTTTCCTTAAAGCTCGTACCATCTGCTCCGGCCTGAGTGCAAGCCTTAACTTCTTTAGCATTCATTAAGGCATTTCCCTCCACACCACTGTGATTATTTTATCAGAAGTAAAAAATGGTTTTAACAGAATGTTCCTCACTTTGCTAAACTTTAAAACAGTGGCTGCCAATCCTGGCTGATCATCAGAGTCATTGCTGAGTTCTCTAAAAATTCAGATTTCTGGGACCAAGCTGGTGATTTTGATTCAGTGGGGACCTTAAGTCATTTTATCAGTTAAGTTTTAGCACTGTTGCTATTAAGCACTGTAAAAATGTATGGTACAACTATCATGTAAGAACGAAGCACCAGCCTATGTTCGATACAGGGTACAGGATGCTTGGGGCTGGTGCACGGGGATGATCCAGAGAGAGGATANTTCGAGGCAGGGCAGGGAAATCAGGTTCATCTGGAGTGGACTGAGACTTTTGGGGGTCTTTTGTAATGGTGGCACGACCCCTGGAATGACTCTCGAGATGTGTATAAGAGACAGCAAGTATACTATCGTGTAAGAACGAAGCACCAGCCTATGTTTGATACAGGATACAGGATGCTTGGGGCTGGTGCACGGGGATGATCCAGAGAGAGGATATGGGGTGGGATGTGGGAAGGGGATTCAGGATTGGGAGCTCGTATACACCCGTGGTGGATTCATGTCAATGTATGGCAAAACCAATACGGTATTGTAAAGTAAAATAAAGTAAAAATAAAATTAAAAAATAAATAAATAAAGGAGATCAGCCCTGGGATTTCTTTGGAAGGAATGATGATAAAGCTGAAACTCCAGTACTTTTCCACCTCATGGAAGAGTTGACTCATTGGAAAAGACTCTGATGTTGGGAGGGATTGGGGGCAGGAGAAGAAGGGGATGACAGAGGATGAGATGGCTGGATGGCATCGCTGACTTGATGGCCGTGAGTCTGAGTGAACTCCAGGAGTTGGTGATGGACAGGGAGGCCTGGCGTGCTGTGATTCATGGGGTCGCAAAGAGTCAGACACGACTGAGCAACTGAACTGTACTGAACTGAACTGAGTCTACTTTATAGATTTGCCTATTCTGGACATTTTATATATACCTCAAATCATATAATGAATCATATGATAAACTAACCAAACTGATCACATGGATCACAGCCTTGTCTAACTGATTGAACTATGAGCCATGCAGTGTTGGGCCACCCAAGTTGGACCAGTCATGATGAGTTCTGACAAAATGTGATCCATCGGAGAAGGGAATGGCAGACCACTTCATCATTCTTGCCTTGAGAACCCAATGAACAGTATGAAAAAGCAAAAAGATATGACACTGAAAGATGAACTCCCCAGGTCAGTAGTTGGCCAATATGCTACTGGAGAAGAGTGAAGAAATAACCCCAGAAGGAATGAAGAGGCTGAGCCAAAGTGGAAACAAGGCACAGTTGTGGATGTGTCTGGTTGTGAAAGTAAAGTTTGATGCCATGTGAAGTGAAGTGAAATTCACTCAGTCATGTCCATCTCTTTGCAACCCTATGGACTATATAGTCCATGGAATTCTCCAGGCCAGGATACTGGAGTGGCTAGCCATTCCCTTCTCCAGGGAATCTTCCCAACCTAGAGAGAGAACCCAGATCTCCCACGTGGCAGCCAGATTCTTTACCTGCTGAGCCACCAGAGAAGTCCAAGAATACTAGAGTGGGTAGCCTATCCCTTCAGCAGATCTTCCTGACCTAGGAATCAAACTGGGGTCTCCTGCATTGCAGGCAGATTCTTTCCCAGCTGAGCTACTAGGGAAGTAAAGTCTGATGCCATAAAGAACAATATTGCATACGAACCTGGAATGTTAGGTCCGTGAATCAAGGCAAATTGGAAGTGGTCAAACGGGAGATGGCAAGAGTGAACATTGATATTTTAGGAATCAGTGAACTAAACTGAACCAGAATGGGTAAATTTAATTAAGAGGACAATTATATCTACTACTGTGAGCAGTAATCCCTTAAAGAAATGGAGTAGCTCTCATATTCAACAAAAGAGCCCAAAATGCAATACTTGAGTGCAATCTCAAAAATGACAGAATGATCTCTGTTCATTTCCAAGGCAAACCATTCAGTATCACAGTAATCCAAGTCTATGCCCCAACCACTAATGCTGAAGAAGCTGAAGTTAATTCTGTAAAGGACATATAAGACCTTATAGAATTAATACCAAAAAAAGATGTCCTTTTCATCACAGGGGACTGGATTGCAAAAGTTCAAGAGATGCCTGGAATAACAGGCTAGTTTGGTCTTGGAGTACAAAATGAAGCAGAGCAAAAGCTAACAGTTTTGCCAAGAGACCACAATGGTCATAGCAAACACTCTCTTTTAACGACATAAGAAATGACTCTACACATGGACATCACTACATGGTCAATTGCTAAATCAGAGTGATTATATTCTTTGCAGCCAAAGGTGGAGAAGCTCTATACAGTCAGCAAAAACAAGACTAGGAGCTGACTGTGGCTCAGATCATAAACTCCTTATTGTGAAATTCAGACTTAAATTGAAGAAAGTAGGAAAAACCCCTAGGCCATTCAGGTATGACCCAAATCAAGTCCCTTACAGTTAAACAGTGGAAGTGACAAGTAGATTCAAGGGATTAGACCTGATGGAGTGCCTGAAGAACTATGGATGGAAGTTCCTAACATTGTACAGGAGGTGTTGGATCAAAACCATCTCCAAGAAAAAGAAATGCAAAAAGGCAAAATGGTTGTCTGAGGAGGTCTTACACATAGCTGAGAAAAGAAGAGAAGGAGAGGCAAAGGAGAAAAGGAAAGATATACCCATCTGAATGCCAAGTTCCAAAAAATAGCAAGGAGAGATAAGAAAGCCTTGCTGAGTGAACAATGCAAAGCAATAGAGGGAAAGAGTAGAGATCTCTTCAAAAAAATTAGAGATACTAAGGGAATGTTTATGCAAAGAAGGTACAATAAAGGACAGAAGCAGTATGGACCTAACAGAAGCAGAAGAGATTAAGAAGAGCTAGTAAGAACACACAGAACTATACAAAAAAGATCTTCATGACCCAGATAACCGTGATGGTGGGATCACACACCTAGAGCCAGACATCTTGGAGTGCGGTGTCAAGTGGGCTTTAGGAAGCATCACTACAAACAAAGCTAGCGGAGTTGTTGGAATTCCAGCTGAGCTATTTCAAATCCTAAAAGATGATGTTGTGAAAGTGCTGTACTCAATATGCCAGCAAATTTGGAAAACTCAGCGTTAGCCACAGGACTGGAAAAGGTCAGTTTTCACTCCAGTCCCAAAGAAAGGCAATGCCAAAGAATGCTCAAACTACCACACAATTGCACTCATCTCACATGCTAGCGAAGTAATGCTCAAAATTCTCCAAGCAAGGCTTCAACAGTAAGTGAACTTAGAGCTTCCAGATTTTCAAGCTGGTTTTAGAAAAGGCAGAGGAACTAGAGATCAAATTGCCAACATCCGTTGGATCATAGAAAAAACAAGGGAATTCCAGAAAAACATTTACTACTGATTCATTGTGTATGGCAAAGCCTTTGTGTGGATCACAGCAGACTGTGGAAAATTTTTCAAAAGGTGGGAATACCAGGCCACCTTACTTGCATCCTGAGAAACCTATATGCAGGTCAGGAAACAACAGTTAGAACTGGACATGGAACAACGGACTGGTTCCAAATTAGGGAAGGAGTACATCAAGGTTCCATATTGTCACCATGATTATTTAATTTATATGCAGAGTACATCATGTGAAATGAGCTGGATGAAGCACAAGCTGGAATCAAGATTGCCAGGAGAAATGTCAATAACCTCAGATATACAGATAATATCTCACTTAAATGGCCGAAAGCACAAAGGATCTAAAGAACCTCCTGATGAAAGTGAAAGAGGAGAGTGAAAAAAATGGCTTAAAATTCAACCTTCAAAAAACAAAGATAATGGCATCCGGTCCCATCGCTTCGTGGCAAATAGATGAGGAAACAATGGAAACAGTGACTTTATTCTCTTGGTCTCCCCAAAATCACTCCCGATGGTGACTACAGTCATGAAATTAAAAGACTGTTGCTCCTTGGAAGAAAAGCTATGACCAACCTAGACAGCATATTAAAAATCAGAGACATTATTTTGCCAACAAAGGTCCATATAATCAAAACTATGGTTTTTCCAGTAGTAATGTATGGATGTGAGGGTTGAACCATAACAAAGGCTGAGTGCTGCCAAATTGATGCTTTTGAACTGTAGTGTTGGAGAAGACTCTTGAGAGTCCCTTGGACTGCAAGGAGATCCAACCAGTCCATCCTAAAGGAGACCAGTCCCGAATATTCATTGGAAGGACTGATGGTGATGCTGAAGCTCCAATACTTTTGCTGCCTGATGCAAAGAACTGATTCATTAGAAAAGACCCTTGTGCTGGGAAAGACTGAAGGCAGGAGAAGAGGACAGGAGAAGATGAGAAGTTTCAATAGCATCACAAACTCAATGGACATGAGTTTGAAACAGCTCCGGGGGATGGTGATGGATAGGGAGTCCTGGCGTGCTGGAGTCCATGGGGTCACAAAGAGTCATACATGACTGAGCGAATGAACAACAAATCATGTAATATGGCCTTTATGGCAAACTTTCTCATTTATCCTGACTTCAAGTTTCATCCATGTAGTCACACTTTTTCTCCCCCACCCCTCCCACTTTTTTTAGCCTGTGCCTCGTGATGCAGGATCTTAGTTCCCAGACCAGGGATGAAACCCATGCCCTCTGAAGTGGAAGTGTGAAGTCCTAACTACTGGACCACCAGGGAATTCCCACACTTTGTTCTTTTATGCTAAGTCACTTCAGTCGTGTCCGACTCTGTGTGACCCCATAGACGGCAGCCCACCAGGCTCCCCCGTCCCTGGGATTCTCCAGGCAAGAACACTGGAGTGGGTTGCCATTTCCTTCTCCAATGCATGAAAGTGAAAAGTGAAAGTGAAGTCGCTCAGTCGTGTCCGACTCAGCGACCCCATGGACTGCAGCCCACCAGGCTCCTCCGTCCATGGGATTTTCCAGGCAAGAGTACTGGAGTGGGGTGCCATTGTTCTTTTATGGTGGAATAATATTCCATTGTATGGGTAGACCACCTTTGATTTATCCATTCATCAGCTGATGGTTATTTGGATTGTTTCCACTTTTTGCCTATTGTGAATAATGCTGCTATAAACTTTCATGAACAAGTTATTGTTTGACATATGTTTTCATTTCCCTTTCATTTCCTACCCTGATTCCTAGGGGTAGAATTACTGAGTCTTATAGTAACCCGACATTGCAAGCTACACGGCCGAGCAGTTCTCCTGGGTTACCTTACCCTACTGCTCTCCACCCAGGTGCCCTTTCCCAATAAAATCTCTTGCTTTGTCAGCAGATGTGTCTCCTCGGACAATTCATTTCCGAGTATTAGAAGAGCCCAGTTTCGGGCCCTGGAAGGGGTCTGCCTTCCTGCAACAAATGGCGACTCTGGTGGGACTATTCTTCGCTGAGACTGACATCCTGACCACTCGGGGTACTCGGGCCAGCTTGCCTGCCAATGGACCAGACCCAGCGGCCGCAACTGGGACCCTTTTGTCCCTGGTCTCCTCCTGACGCTGACAACTGGCCAGAGTGCCCTGACCAGTAAGGAACAAGAGACTTTATTGACCTCTCTCCCCTTCCCTCTCTCTTTCCTCTCCTTAACCCTTCCTATCCTTCCCTGTTTTTCTAGTCCTACGGGACTGGATGCAGGAATCTGGTCAAAGGGCCCTCAGCCTGAGCTGAGGATTGGAGACTGATCACCCGTCTTGGCAGAGAACTTGAATTCTGGTTCTGGTCTGGTCTGATTTCTAGTAGGGCTGAGTTCTAGTCCTCCCTTCTCTGGAGGCCCAGGGAAAACTCCCATAACGCCTGGGCATCTGTAAGTGGCAGGAGACGTCTGTAAGGCCACCCCTTTCGCCCCCCCACTCCTACCTCCTCCCCCATCTTCTTTCAACCTGACTTCCTTTCCTCCCTTGAAATCTTTGATGTTAGTACTTGGATTCTTGTATTTAAGGGCTTCCCTGGTGGTGCAGAGGTTAAAGCGTCTGCCTGCAGTGTGGGAGACCTGGGTTCGATCCCTGGGTCGGGAAGATCCCCTGAAGAAGGAAATGGCAACCCACTCCAGTATTCTTGCCCGGAGAATCCCATGGACTGAGGAGCTTGGTGGGCTACAGTCCACGGGTTGTAAAAAGTCAGACACGACTCAGTGGCTTCACTTTATAGTAACTCTATGTTTAACATTTGGAGCACTTCTAAACTATTTTGCAAAGTAGGTATACCAATTTGGCTTCCAACCAGCAGTGTATAAGGGTTCTAATTTCTCTGTGTCTTCCGCAACCCTTATTCTTGTCTATGTTTTGGTGTTAGTTGTCCTAATGGATATGAGGTATTATCTCATTGTGGTGTTAATAAGCACTTCCCAAATGACTAATATTGTCAGAGCATCTTTTCATATGTTTACAGTAAATCTTCTTTGTAGAAATGTCTATTCAGATACTGTAGCCATTTTTAAATTAGGTTATTTGTCTTTTTATTGTTAAGTTGTAAGAGTTATTTATATATTCAAGATTCAGGTCACTTACAAGTTATGTGGTTTTCAGATATTTTCTCCCATTCTTTGGGCTGTTCTTGATGGTATTCTTGATGGTATTCTTTGAGACACAAAAGCTTACAATTTTGACAAAATCCAGTTTATCTCATTTTTTCTTTGTTACATATGTTTTGATGTAATTTTATCTAATATAAAGTCACAAAGATTTACTCTTATATTTTCTTCTAACAATTTTATACTTTTAGCTCTTACTTTTAACTTCTTAATCTAATTTGCCTTTATTTTTGTAGTTTGTGTAAAGAGATCCAGTTTCATTCTTTTGCTTTTGTATATTCCCTTTCCTAGTACTTTGTGTTGGGGAGAAAACTATTCTTTCCCTACTGAATTGTTTTGGCCCCCTTGTCAAAAATCAGTTGACTGTAATGGAAGGGTTTATTTCTGGACTCTGTCTATTCCACTGATCTCTTATCATTATGGCAGTACCACGTTGTTTTAATTACTATAGCTTCTACCTTTCATTCTGGATGCCTTTTATTACTCTTTCTTGCCTTATTTCTGTGACTAGAACTTCCAGTATAAAGTTGAATAGAAGTGGCAAGAGGAGACATGATTCCTGATCTTTGGGGCAAAGCGTTCTTTTACCATTGAGTATGACATTAGTGATTGGATTTTTTTATAGATGCCTTTTTATCAGGTTGAGGAAGTTCCTGTCTATCCCTAGTTTGCTGAACACTTTTTACCATGATGAAAGGATGTTGAATTTTGCCAAATGTTTTCTGTGTCTGCTGAGATTGTCATGTAGTTTTTTATCCTTTGTTCAGTTGATATGGGGAGTTGCAATAACTAATTTAGGGATGTTAAGCCATTCTTGCATTTGTAGGAAAACTCCCATTTGGTCATAGTATGTAGTAATTTTTGTATGTTACTGGGTTTGGTTTGCTAGTGTTTTTATTGAGTAGTTTTATGTCTGTATTCAGAAGAGATTTTGATTTGTGATTTTCTTTCCTTGTGGTGTCTTTGATTTCTGTTTTAGGGTAATAATGGCCTCTTAGAATGAGTTGAAAAGTGTCCCTCTACTGATTTTTGTAAAATTTTATGGAAGATTGGTTTTAATTTTTCTTTAACTGTTTAATAGAATTCATCAGTGAAGTCACATGATCCTGGACATTTTTTGTGTGAAAAGTTTCAGTCACTAGGGGTTGTTAAACATCTCTTCATATTTTCCTTTCCTCCTTGAATCAGCTTTGGTAGTGTATGTATTTCTAGGAATTTGCTCATGTTATCTAGGTTATCTAAATTGTTGGCATACATTTTTTGAGAATATTCTCTTGGAATTCATAAAATCAGTAGTAATGTTCCTAGTTCCACTCCTGAGTAAGTAATTTAAGTCTTTTTTTTTTTTTCTTGGTTAATCTATCTAAAGGTTTGTCAACTTTTGAGTTTTTCAAGAATCTATTTGGTTTCATTTATACTATACTCCTCTTGCATCCTTTTGATTAATTAGCTCTTTTTCATCTGTTGTCTTAATATGGAGTATATCTTATTGATTTGAAACTCTTCTGTTTTAATATATACATTTACAGCTATGAATTCCCCTTTGAGCATTGCTTTACCTAAATCCCCTAAAGTTTGGTATGTTGTGTCTTCTTTTTCAATCATCAGAAAGTATATTAGAAAGTATTTCCTAATTTCTCTTTTCCAACCCATTGGTTATTTAGGAATGTATTATTTAATTTTAGTTTGTGAATTTCTGAGACTTCTTTCTGTTATTGATTTCTAATTTCATTCTATTGTGCTCAGTCATGTCCGACTCTTTGGGACCCCATGGACAGTAGCCTGCACCAGGATCCTCCATCCATGGGATTTTCTAGGCAAGAGTACTGGAGTGGGTTGCCATTTCCTTCTCCAGGGAATCTTCCAGACCCAGGGATCAAGCCCAGATATCCTGCATTGTAGACAGACGCTTTACCATCTGAGCCACCAGGGAAGTCTGAAGTATATGCTTTGTATGATTTAAATCCTGTTATATTTACTGAAGCTTATTTTATGGTCTGGTATGTGAAAGATGTTGCTTGCATGTTGAGAAGGATATATATTCTGCTCTTGTTTAATGAAGTGTTCTATAAACATCTGTTAGGTCTAGTTGGTTTATAGTGTTGTATAGATACATTGTTGATCTATTAATTTCCCTTCTTTTTTTTCAGTTGATGAATTAATTAGTCCTAAAGACATTGATCCTATTCAGCGTTTTGTCCCTCTACAGAATCAACGAAATGTGAGCATGAGGTTTTCCAATCAGGTAAAGAGATTTTATTTCATGATTTAGACTCATCCAGACATTTAAAGCTTAATTAAAGCTTAAATTTTATTCTAAATGGATTTTTATTGTTCCTTGTGAGAGCAAGACATTTCTCTGTTCTGGTTAGTTAAGATTTACTTGTGATAAAGGTTATTTGTTAATGAGAAAGTATGAGTCGGATGTTTCCAACAAGATGTCTCACAGGTAAACATTTTCACCTTCACAGTGGTTGACTTTACGATATCAAATGTCTTTGAGAAGATTTATGTGTGGGTAGCACTGGGACAGATGAGATGGCACTGTTACATGAACACCGCCCCCCACCCCATGCTTGATGTCTATCTGTGATGTGTCTCTGTGATAGGCCTAAGTAATGGACAGAGCTGATCTTAGTACTTGGGGACATGTCGGAAAAAAGAATAGTTAAAATTTTTTTTTCACGTTTAGAAACTATAGATTCAGACTGTGTTGTGTCAACAAAATAAGTGTTTGCAGGATCAGCAAGACTGATGTTGACTTGAGCATACCCTCAAGTATTAAATGATACCAGTAATGAGGACTGTTAAAATGAAAATGTTGTGTGGATTGTTGAAACTGCCTGAGGAGAAAGGGAATGAACCTGAGTATGTGCCTGGGATTCCAAGCAGTTAAAATGTACTCAATAAGAATAGCATCATCAGTAACAGAAAATATGGTTACAAATAAGCATTATAAAATGCTCCTTTTACTTTAAAAATAAATGTTAAGATTTTCTCAGGAACATAAAAATGTGTTAATATGTGATAGAGATTTTATGCTGGTCTATTAGTTCCCATATAAGGAAGAGATCTGGCCTTTGTCTCTATTTACCACTTGTCTCACTGCAATACAAGTGTACATTCTGGATGTATTTGAGACATGCAATTTTACCTGAAGAAATGGGAAAGTGGGAATGTATTTTACTTCATATTGCCTAGTGCTGTGACTCTGAACCATTTTAAGACTAGTATGTTTCATTTACATAGCGTGTGTGACCCACTTCTAGGGTGATGAAATCTCAAGGCCTTTTTTAGAATATAAAGTGACCTCTTGGTCACAGATTTGAGGTATAGGGGCAAGGAACCAGATTACATCAAAGCCCACAGCTAACATAATGAATAGTTAAAATATTTACTTCATGCTTGCCACATATGATGAGGGCTGCGGGTTATGTATAATTTTTTACATACAATATACTTGCAACTCTCTCACCCGCTCAAAAAATCAGGGCACACTTGAGTGAGAGTGAACTTTATAGAGCATTTACTCTAGGTGTACTTTCTATATGGAAATCATTTATGCCTCCCATTTGGAGCTACATCCTATCTAAGAGCCTTTTTCTAGGGCCAGGACAGAGGCTTCTCTCTTGCAGCCGAGTGGGGATTATATCTGTGCAGTGTTGTATAGTTTCTGGCAGGGAGATTATAGGAAGGGCTGGCAGCAGAAAATTGGTGGGAGGTGTCATCGCTCTACCCTACTGGGAACTTGGTTGTGGTAGTATATAAAATAGTGAGGTGCCTTTGCCACTTTCTCAGCTGTTTAAGCAGTAGCCGAGACATAGCATGCTCATGTACATTGTTGGGACTAGCCAGCTTGGCTTGGTGAAATATGAAAGTCAGACATGGCTCTCTACCTGAAATGCTGGTGTCAGTGGCCTTTCAATCATGATTAACTAAGTCAGATCCTGGAATTAACTCATCTGTGGGAATTGATCCTGCCAAATGTCAGAAAAATATGTAGAGTAGTAAAATTCAGACATTTCTCAGAAATAAGAGACATCTCCTGGCAACCCACTCCAGTATTCTTGCCTAGGAAATCCCATGGACAGAGGAGTCTGGTGGGCTACAGTCCATGGGGTCACAAAAGAGTCAGAGTCAGACATGACTTAGCGACTAACAACCCAAATGGTTAAACAGCAGGTGAATGGTTAAAGAACTATTCTATTCCATACAACAAAATACTAATCAGAAACAAAAAACTGTGAACTATTTATTTAAGTAATATGGTTAAATCATCTCCTAGACCCAAGAGTACCTACTGCATGATTACATTTATGGGAAGTACTAGAATAAGCAACACTACACTTAGATATTAAAAGTCAGAACAATGGTTATCTTGCAGTGGGGATGGGGAGTGTCTGACTGAAAAGGAGTATAACAAACCTTTCTAGTGTGGTGGAAATACTCTAACCATTGATCTCTGGGTGGTGGTTATGGAGATGTATATATTTGTCAAAACTTATCCAGCAATACACTTAACATTTATGCCTTTCAGTTCAGTTCAGTCGCTCAGTCATGTCCAACTCTTTGCGACCCCATGAATTGCAGCACACCAGGCCTCCCTGTCCATCACCAACTCCCGGAGTTCACTCAGACTCATGTCCATCGAGTCAGTGATGCCATCCAGCCATCTCATCCTCTGTCGTCCCCTTCTCCTCCTGCCCCTAATCCCTCCTAGCATCAGGGTCTTTTCCAATGAGTCTACTCTTTGCATGAGGTGGCCAAAGTATTGGAGTTTCAGCCTCAGCATCAGTCCTTCCAATGAACACCCAGGACTGGTCTCCTTTAGGATGGATTGGTTGGATCTCCTTGCAGTCCAAGGGACTCTCAAGAGTCTTCTCCAACACCACAGTTCAAAAGCATTAATTCTTCAGCGCTCAGCCTTCTTCACAGTCCAACTCTCACATCTATACATGACTACTGGAAAAACCATAGCCTTGACTAGATGGACCTTAGTCGGCAAAGTAATGTCTCTGCTTTTCAATATGCTATCTAGCTTGGTCATAAATTTTCTTCCAAGGAGTAAGCGTCTTTTAATTTCATGGCTGCAGTCACCATCTGCANACATCTATACATGACTACTGGAAAAACCATAGCCTTGACTAGATGGACCTTAGTCGGCAAAGTAATGTCTCTGCTTTTCAATATGCTATCTAGCTTGGTCATAAATTTTCTTCCAAGGAGTAAGCGTCTTTTAATTTCATGGCTGCAGTCACCATCTACTATATGTAAATTATATATCAATAAAAAAGTCTGCTTAATTTTTATATTAAATATCTGTTAATAAAGTAGAAGTATTGCAAAGGCTTAAAATGTCTCTTCTCCAGAGTATCCAAGAAGTATTCTACCTCATGAGAAGCAGAGATATAAAAAAAGCTAGAGTTTCTCCTGTATAGCTTTGAAGCCAGTGTTTTGATTCCATTTTAAATGATTAAATCTTATGTAGTTAAATTTCCCTTAAAGAACCACCAAGAGATCATTTTCCATTTTTTGGTTTAAAAAATTAAATCTTGGGAAGTCTTATTAAAAAAAAGAGAGAGAGACAGCTCCAACTTCAAAGGAAGCTGTGTTAGGGGTCCTCATGACCACTCTTTGCCCCAGTGATTCACTGGAAGGACTGTCAGGACTCAGAAGCTGTTATGCTTACAGTTTATTATTAGGTTGGTGGAAAAGTAATTGCGGTTTTGGACTGTGAATTTTAAATCATTACACCTGGGCTCAGACACATCTTTATTAATCAAAATAGGAACCGTTGCCAATGAGAGATAAGTTTGTTTATTCTTGTAGCATAAAAATCTGTGCTTCAGGATTCAACAAACTCTTTCCAAGAGTTCTACTTGCAAAACGTTGAGATGCTTGAAGAAGTGGTTGTCAGTTGATGAAAGGTCAGGTGAGTATGGTGGATACGACAAAACTTCTTAGCCCAATTCATTCAAGTTTTGCAGCATTGGTTGTGCAATATGCGGTCAGGCATTGTTGTGGAGAAGAATTGGGCCCCTTCTGTTGACCAATACTGGCTGCAGGCTTTGCGGTTTTTGTGCATCTCATCAATTTGCTGAGCATACTTAGATGTAATGGTTTCACTGGGATTCAGAAAGCTATAGTGGATCAGATGGGCAGCAGACCACCAGACAGTGACGATGACCTTCTTTTGGTGCAAGTTTGGCTTTGGGAAGTGCTTTGGAGCTTTGTCTCAGTCTAGTCATTGAGCTTGGAGAAGGCAATGGCACCCCACTCCAGTACTCTTGCCTGGAAAATCCCATGGATGGAGAAGCCTGGTAGGCTGCAGTCAGTGGGGTTGCGAAGAGTCTGACATGACTGAGCGACTTCCCTTTCACTTTTCACTTTCATGCATAGGAGGAGGAAATGGCAACCCACTCCAGTGTTCTTGCCTGGAGAATCCCAGGGACGGGGGAGCCTGGTGGGCTGCCGTCTATGGGGTCACACAGAGTTGGACACGACTGAAGTAACTTAGTAGCAGCAGTCATTGAGCTGGTTTTTGCCGGTTATCATATAAAATCCACTTTTCATTGCATATCACAAACTGATCAAAAAATGGTTCATTATTGTTGCGCAGAATAAGAGAAGGCCACACTTCAACAATTTTTTTGATTTGATGTCAGCTCATGAGGCACCCCCACTTATTGAGCTTTTTACCTTTCCAGTTTGCTTCATATGCCAAATGACTGTAGAATGGCCAATGCTGGTCAACTTCTCCTATAGTTATAAGAGGATCAGCTTCCATGATCCTCTCAGTCTGTCATTGTGAACTTCTGATGGCTGGCCACTGTGTTCCTCATCTTCAAGGCTCTCATCACCTTTGTAAAACTTCTTGAACGTCCACTGCGCTGTACATTTGTTAGCAGTTGCTGTGAGTTGTGTCCACTGCTTTACAACCACTTTTGAACTTGAATGAGAAAATCACTTGAGATTGCTTTTTGTCTAACATTATTTCCCTAGTCTAAAATAAATATAAAATAAACTGAAAGTAATGTCATTAACAACAAAAAAGGCAAGAAATGCACATTAAAATGATGTATAACATAACCACATTTATTTTAGAATGTATTCCAATATCAAATGGCAAATTTCAACAATGAAAAACCACAATTACTGATAGCTTACTGTGAACAATGTTGATCTTGGATTCTTGATCTCCAAAGAAGAGGATTTAACTTTAGGTCTGACATAGACATCAGAAGGAGGACAGAGAGTGCCCCCTCATTAGGCTTAGCAAGGGAGCTATATACTTTTTCAATTGGTTATTAAGAATAAATCAAAAGAATGTCTCAAGGTTGTAAAGGTCTTACCATACCCACTCCCACAATAAAGATTTTAAGATAACAGGATTAGTCAGAAGGTTCTTAAGAGGGAGAAACATGTCCTTGAGCAGGATATATTGTTGTTATATAATCATTGGTACAGAATTTAAGGAAAAACATACCTTTGAGCAAAATGAGTTGTTTTGTTGTGTAATCATTAGCTCTGGGCTTAAAGAACAAAATGTTTTATGTGACTAAGACAAGGAATGTAGAAAAAAAGAAGTTTGTCCTTTTCTCCTCCTAGAGGGCCCAGTACCCCTTGCTCCTCCTCCTTGGGGACCCCGAACTCCTTATCAACCTACCTAAGAATTAACTCTTCCATTACTTTTGCACCAGTTCAGTTCAGTTCAGTTCAGTCGCTCAGTCGTGTCCGACTCTTTGCGACCCCATGAATCGCAGCACGCCAGCACCAACCTAATACAAAAAAAAAAAAAACGGGATAGAATGGATAAAATTAGTATTAACTCTTCCATTACTTTTGCACCAGTTCAGTTCAGTTCAGTTCAGTCGCTCAGTCGTGTCCGACTCTTTGCGACCCCATGAATCGCAGCACGCCAGCACCAACCTAATACAAAAAAAAAAAAAAACGGATAGAATGGATAAAATTAGTGAAGATACACAAGTCAAGTCTGAGAAAACCAGGCACAAGCTTCCAAATGGTCTCTCCCAGTGGAATCATGTGAGACATAATTACCCAGGAAGGATGTGTGACAACATATGCAAAGTATTGCAAACCAGGAAATCTTGCTCAGACTTGAGTGTCCAGGGTTTTTATTTTAGGGGTCAGTCATATAAATGTGTAGCACCTGTATGATTGCCCTCAGTTATTTAAGCTCTAGTCACCCCTCAGAGAAGAAGCAGATATTCTCTGTAAAACACATTATTAACATAAATTATCTAGACACACTGGTACAGTATGGCCCAAGGCCTTTGGCATGCGAAAACACTCTTTTCTGACAGAACCTTACAAGAAGCCAGAAAACTCATCCTGAAAGCATGCCTTTCTTGGGAATTTTCACGATTTAGACAACCCAGGCCTTCTGGACCAGCTTATTCCTTCACAGGAGGTTATGGCAGAAGAAAATTTTCCAGAATCCAGAAAGCAGGAAGTGTGTTAGAACTTTAGAAAGGTCCCTCCTTCAAGTATGCATGGGGCTATTGGCACATTATAAATCCAGAACACTGAGGACTGAATTGAGAGCTGTTGATTTTATTAACATTACTCTTAGCAAATTAATTTGAGGAAAAGGGACTTGCTTTTGTAGCTGGAATTAAAACTGAGGTTGGGAAACTGTGGTATCATTTGGGATGAACCTCCTCACTGCTCTCCCACTAGTCAGAAATCACTGTTTTCTCTTGATGTTACTTGAAGAATAAAATACCATTATATAAATAAAGTTTTTTTTGTTGTTCAGTTGCCAGGTCATGTCCGACTCTTTGCGACCCCATGGAATGCAGCCTGTCAGGCTTCCCTGTCCCTCACCATCTCCTGGAATTTGTTCAAATTCATGTCCATTCAATCGGTGATGCCATCCAACCATCTTATCCTCTATTGCCCTCTTCTCCTCCTGCCTTCAATTTTTCCCAGCATCAGCATCTTTTCAGTGAGTTGGCTCTTCACATCTGGTGGCCAAAGTATTGCAGCTTCAGCATCAGTCCTTCCAGTGAGTATTCAGAGTTGATTTCCTTAGGATTGACTGATTTCATCTTCTTGCTGTCCAGGGGACTCTCAAGAGTCTTCTCCAGCACCACAGTTCAAATGCACCAATTCTTCAGTGCTCTACCGTCTTTATGGTCCAGCTCTCACATCTGTACATGACTACTGGAAAGACCTTAGCCTTGACTATATGGCCCTTTGTCAACAAAGTGGTGTCTTTGCTTTTTAATATGCTGTCTAGGTTTGTCATATCTTTCCTGCCAAGAACCAATTACCTTTTAATTTCATAGCTTCAATCACCATCTGCAGTGATTTTAGAGCCCAAGAAGAGGATTTCTGTCACTGCTTCCACCTTTTTCTCTTCTATTTGCCATGAAGTAATGGGTCCGGGTATGATGATCTTAGTTTTTCTTTGAGTTTTAAGCTGGCTTTTTCACTCTCCTCTTTCACCTTCACCAAGAGGCTCTTTAGTTCCTCTTCGCTTTCTGCCATTAAAGTGGTATCATCAGCATATCTGAGATTGTTGATATTTCTTCCAGCAATCTTAATTCCAGCTTTAGAGGAGTAGAAAGAAACGCCGGTTTAGAGGAGCAGAAAGAAAAGCATTGTGAGCAGTAGCAGATATACTTAATAGTATTGTGAGATTTTGACCAAAAGAAAACAGAACAAGAAAACCTTTGCAGACTTTAGAATATAAGTTCCTAGAGATCAGAGACCATGTTTTATTCATTTCCGTAGCTTCAGTATCTGTCATAGTGCCCTAACACCTGTTATATAGGAGGTTCTCAGGTTTGAACTTGAGTGTTTGTGTGTGCTTAAAGGGGTATATGGGAGGAAGGTATGTCATGGAAAATAGTGGACTTATGCAAATATCCAAATCTGTTTCTTTAATCCTGACCTCTTTCCTGCTGTCTAAACTTTAAGTTTTACCTACCTGGTGATTGTCTCTCCATAGATCTAGTAGTAAAACAGCATTTCTGGGTGTATGCTTAACTCCAACTCGTTGAGTTATATATTTTATCTCAGTAAAGTAGTTAAAGAAACCCAACATTTATGATGCCAAACTTATCTTCTTTGTATTCATAGCCTCTATCTTGGATAAGGACTGTCTTCTTGTGCCAGTAGCTCTTATTTTCAGGTGGTTACCCCTTCTTGTGCCAATAGCTCTTATATTCAGGTGGTTATCATATTGGCTTTGCCTTCACAGAAGCATCTCCATTTGTTTCTTCATAATTATTCCCGCTGCCACATATCACTCAGGCTTCATTACTTCTCAATGGCATGGTTTTAATAATCTCTGTCTGTCTTTAATCGCCCCTCCTGTTTACTCTCTGTGCTTGAGAACACAGGATCTTATAAAGTATGAGTTCATTTATCTCATTTCCTGAAAACCTTCCATGACACACTGTTGCCTACAGGGTAGAGTCTAAATTCCATATCCTCACATAGTCACTTCATTTCCTTGTTTTTCACTTATATCTTGCAATTTCTGCAAATGTCTCCCAACTATCCCTGTACTACAGTCTCAGCTGACTTGCTGATCTACTATTCACCTACTCCCAGGCCTTTATTCTTAGTATAACCTTCATCCTGAAACCCTGGCCTCTCACACAGAATCCTTTAAAATCCAAGCCCGATACAGTCTCTTCCTTTGCCCACATGTGAAAATTACACAGATGCATTTTGTAAAAAGTGAAATAATACAGAAGATATCACAATGCAGTTGTGTTACATTTGGGAGTATTAACCAGTTCGCTATTTCCCCATTTCCAGAAAAGTATTTTTTTTAAAACAAAACCAGATCGATTTTCACCTCTGACTCTAAATATCTGAATAATGTAAATGTAACCCTTAGAGAAAGTCATGTGCTTATCTCAACTTCTCCTGTTTCATTGTTCTTTCCTTTCTGAATGTCCCTGCCCTCTTCTGTAATTCTCTTTCTGTTTGCACAGCTTTCCATAGACATTATTTATGAGTAGGTCTTTTAGCAAAATCCTTAGTTTTCCTTTGTCTGATAATGTCTATTTCCCTTTCATTTCTGTAGAATGATTTCATTATATGCAGGATTCCTGATTGATGGTTGTTTTCTTTTAATTCAGTAAGAATTATTGTGTACTTCCTCTGGCCTCCATAATTTCAGCTGAGAAGTGAAGTGAAGTTAAAATTGCTCAGTCATATCTGACTCTTTGTGATCTCATGGACTAGTCCATGAAATGCTGCTGGCCAGAATACTGGAGTGCGTATCCTTTTCCCTTCTCCAGGGAATCTTTCCAACCCAGGGATCAAACTCAGGTCTTCTGCATTGCAGGTGAATTCTTTACCAGCTGAGCCACAAGGGAAGCTGTTGAGAAATCCCTTGCCAATTCAAATTTGTGTTCTTCTACAGATAATATTCCATTTCTCTTGGACTAAGTCTACTTATGCCCCTGGGTGGAAAGCCAGGAGATAACTAACTCAGCTGATGCAGTTATCATCAGCTCAGATATATCAACTCACTTGCTGGTTTCTAGATGTGGGTCAGGGGTTGGGTAGTCTTGTCGTTGCTGTAAAGCTGCTTCTCTAGGCTGCAAAACTCCATGCTGATGTACTGGCTGTGGAGTGAGGGTTGGGATGGTCCTTGGAGCTTTATTGCTGCTATCATGGATGAATTGGACTGCCCACTAAAACCTGATTTGTGGAGTAGGGGTCATGACAATTCACTGGGGCTTCTTTGCTAATCCTACAGTTGTACTGACCCATCAAGTGCTCTGGTTGTAAAGCAGAGGTTAGGTGGGGCCCACCAGGGCTTTGATGCTACTGGTGAAGGCAGAATGGCCAACTGATAACCCTCAAGTAGAGGAGCCAGAGTTGGATCTGTCCACGTGGTCACTGTTATGGTTCTGTTTCCCAGTCCTTTAGACAGGGAGAAGAGACTTTTGCGTTTATGTTTTTGGTCTATCTTGTTGGTTATTTCAGGCTGCAGGCCTGTCCAGTGCTCAGCCCAATGTGTATTGGATCTTAGGAATCTCACCACATTGCCATTCTTCAGGTCCTGAGGTTGGGTTAGGCAGCCAAGTCCACTGCCTTCTTTTCAGCCCTCAGAGTTCTTGACTCATTATATTGGATTATGTTCAGGGTAAATAATTAAAAAGTTTTATGAGTCTTGTTCCTTCTTGCCCCTTTTTTCATGGATAATTAATCTTCATAAGTCTTTCTGTGAGTAAAAATTAGAGTTAAGATTTGTTCTGTTCCTTAGTCTTTTTCTGTAGAATATTTTTTTAAATACATGCTATCATTTATTGAACAACAACAATTGAACATTTTTTAAATTATTTATTTATTTTTATTTTTGGCTGCACTGAGTCTTTGTTGCTACGCATAGGCTTTCTCTCATTGCAGCCAGTTGGCACTACTCTTCATTGCAGTTCACTGGCCTCTCATTGCAGAGGCTTCTGTTGTTGTGGAGCACAGGCTCTAGGGCACGAGGGCTCAGTATTTGTGAAATGCAGGCCCTAGAGCACAGGCTCCGTAGCTGTGACACACAGCTTAATTCCTCCACAGTGTGTGGGATCTTCCAGAACCAGGGATCGAGCACATGTCCCTTGCAATGGCAATGTCCCTTCCATTGGCAGGCTGATTCGTTACCACTGAACCACCAGGGAGGTCCTGTACATTTATTTTTAGTAAAAGCTTTATTGAGATAAAATTTACATTCTATATAGTTCATGAATTTAAAGTATACAATTCAGTGGATTTTAGTATATTCATCACAATAAATTTTAGAATATTTTCATGACCCAGTCACTCTCCACAGTCACTCTCCACTTTCTTCAACCTTCCTCTCTCTCCCCTTATCCTAACCCTAGGCAACTGTGAATCTACTTGCTGTCTATATGGATTTTCCTATTCTGGGTATATCATATAAATGATTTCATATAATGTATGGTATTTTGTGACTGGCTTTTTTCACTCCACACATTGTCTAAGTTCATAGAAAACATTGTTAGGGCATATATCAGTATTTCAGTCCTTTCTGTGGCCAAATAACATTTCATTGTGTGTATTTACCACCCTTTATTTATCCATTCATCTGGTGATGGACATTTGGGTTTTTCCCACTTTCTGACTACTGTAACTAATGCTGCCATGAAATTTGGTACACAAGGTTGTGTGTGACTTGTTTTCATTTTTCTTGGTTATGATGGAATTGCTGAGTTATTTGCTAATTTTATGCTTAATATTTTGAGAACTGCAAGTTGTTTTTCAAAGTGATTGCACCATTTTGACCTTCTACTGGCAGTGTATAAGGGTTCCAATTTCTCTACATTCTTGTCACTACTTATTGTTATCTTTTTGATTATAGTTTTCTAGTGTGTAAAATGTGGTTTTGATTTGCATTTCCCTAGTTACTCTAGTTACTAAAGCCATTGAGCATCTTTTTATGTGTTTTGAGAGGATTATGTGTATATATATGTTTGGGCAAATTGTCTCAAGATACTGTGGTCATTTAAAAATTGGGTTCTTTGTCTTTTTATTATTGTTTTGTCATATTTCTTTATGTGTTCTGCATATGAGTTCCTTCTATTATTTGCGAATATTTCCTCCCATTTGGTGAACTACTATTCCAGTTTCTTGATGGTGTCATTTGAAGCACAGACCATTTCCACTTTGATAGTCTGATTTATCAGTTTTTTCTTTTTTGGTTGCTGTGCTTTTGGTGTCATATCTAAGAAACCATTGTCTAATCCAGGGTCACAAAGACTTATTCCTGTGTTTTCTTCCCAGAATTCTATAGGTTTAGCTTTTATATTTACACCTCTGATTCATTTTGAGTTAATGGTAGGCATTCAACACCATTCTTTGTATATGGATATCCAGTTGTTAGAGCACCATTTGTTGAATTTCCTGACTGATCTTTTTCTATTATTGTGGTAAAATATGCATTGCATGGTATTTATCAGTTTAACCATTCTTAAGTGTACAATTCAGTGGCATTAAATTTGCAATGTTGCATAACCATCACTTCTATCTATACCCAAAACTTTTTCATCATCTCCAACAAAAACTCTGTACCCTTTAAACAATGACTCTCTCTACTCCTCGCCCTCCAGCTCCTGGTAACCTCTGTTCTACTTTCTGTCTTTATGAATCTGTCTATTCAATATACCTCATATAAGTAGAACCATGCAATATTTGTCTTTCTGTGTCTAGTGAATTTGTAGACATAATACCCAAGGTAATTTTTGTGTTTTATTGATGTAGTGTTTTGCTTTCTTCCTGTTGGCTATTTTTCACATACCTGGTGATCCTCCTTTGTTCAGTGATATATTAGGTAATAGATGGCCTGATTATTCTCAGTGTATTAAGTGGTACCCCACCCCCACCCCCCAGTCCCAACAGGAGGTGAGAAAGAGTTTTGTCTCTTGGGGATCTTGATGGGGAACAAACATGCCCTTCATCACCCTTGCCAAATGGGGCCAAGACCGGAAGCATTAATTCACCCCAGCCTGTTTGTTCATTATATTAAAAGAACAAGTATTTGAGAGTCCACTGCCAGTGCAGGGGACACAGGTTTGATCCCTGGTCCAGGAAGATCCCACATGCTGCAGAGCAGCTAAGCCTGTGCGTTGCAACTACTGAGCCTGCCATGCTGCAACTACTAAGCTCACATCTCTAGAGCCCATGCTTCCCGGCAAGGGAAGCCCACTGCAACGAGAAACCTTCACACCACAATAAAGAGTAGCCTCCTCTCACCACAACTAGAGAAAGCCCATGTGCAGCAATGAAGATCCAATGCAGCCAGAAATAAATACATAAAAGATAATGTAAAATATTTAAAAAGAGAGAGAAGAACTTTGTTTTATTGCTGATGGTGGTTCTTGTGTGGGGCCTCAGGCTAGCCACTGTGGCCTTTAATCAGTTCTCTCTCATGCCCCACTTCTCCCATCAGCCCTCCATTATATCTGTAAACCAGGTGCCGCTCCGGAACCCCTGTATTTGGTGGATCAGCTCCCATACCTCTGGCAGCATTATGGTGATGCTCTAAGTGGTATAGTTTGGCGTTATAGGCTTCCTCTGCTCTGCTTTCTTCATTAATGCACTTCTATTTGCCATCTTTTACACTAGAAATGTGCTGAAATGTCTTAGTTTTTGCCCCTTTTTCTCTTTATTGCTATGGCTTTAGTCTTTTTTGTTTATTTTTAGCATCCATATGGTCATTTCTTTGGGGTCTGCAGAGGAATAAGAATTCAGTGTAAGTGCTCACACCACTGTCTAGAACTAGAAGCCTCACTTCCCATGCTAGTTTCTCATTGTTTCTCTTAAGTATCTTTTTCTGCAGCCACACTTTGTGCTTTTTCAGATCTTGACTGATGAACCTAACACTGGGATTTGAGCAGAGTAGATGTTCATTGAACAGTTGTGATAGCCCCAAGTAGATGCAAACCTAGTAAATTAAATACCAAAATTTTCCAACTTGGTAAAGAAACATGTAAAAGAGAATAATTTACACCAAACTGTTAATCTGTTCTTTTATTCTTGTAGATAGAGTAACAGTGCCTGCTCTACTTACCCCTACTTTCCTATGTCACGTTTGATTTGGAAAAGATAAATTATGCAAAAGATCATATTATCTAATCATTCTGTAAATTACTCCCTGAAAATAATTTTTTGACCATATGGACTGCCAGTCTCCTCTGCCCATGAGATTTCCCAGGCAAGAATACTGGAGTGGGTTGCCATTTCTTTCTCCATTTTTGAACATTTGTCATGTCATTGTAGTTGGTTTACATGCCTGCCTCTCTGGCAGGGGTCCTCAGAGTAGGGAATGTGTCTTATTCTTCTTTGTCTTCTATTAGACTAGTTTGGTATTTGACAGGGCTAGAGAAAGGAAATGAGAGAAATAGGAAACCACTATTGATTTTTGCCATCTAATGATTATAGGCATTGTACAAACTGTTTTATATGTATTGTGTCAGAGTTTAATGCTTTTCTGAAATAAATATTATTATACTTGTTTTATAGATTGATAGTGTAAGTCTCAGAAAGGTTTGGTAATTTTTCCAAGTTAGTTGTGTTGTCAGGTGGCAGTTGTCAGGTGGCAGAACCAATACAAAGTTGTAAACTGAAGAAGGAAAAGTGAAAGGGATGGAAGCAGTGATTTTTGTAATGGTATGAAGGAGTTAACAGAGGAAATATTTTGCTTCCTACAATCTAGCTTAATACCACATCACAGAAAACTCATTTCACCTGTGCTATAGGACACTGAGAGGCTTTTGGAAATGATCTGAAAAATTAAGTGGAAAGACGTTGTATATGTGCAAAATTTATGTTGAGATTCATTATATATATATCATTTATCATGTTTAAAAGGTGTAATTGTCACTTTCTTCTTCTCTGTTAGTACTGGGATAAGACCAATTTCCACAGGTCTAACAGTAATTTTATTAGGGAGTTCCTTCTTCCTTATCCAAAGGAAAATAATATTTAGAGGTTATAAGCTGCTTTATTTGAGAATTTGCCCTCCCTTCTTTCACCCTAACTTGTTCCTATTAGGGAGGCCCATCTTTTCTGTTGCCTAGGTAATTCTGGTGCCAGCTATCTGCTGATTAGCTATGAATGAGACAAACTGTTCACACTACAGAGCCTCTAACCGTGTTAACATGAGAAGAGTTGCTTCGAGACTGTGTTTGTTTCAAACCTGTACTCATTCATATTTGGAAGAAACTGTAAGCAGCTGACTGTAGATTTCACATATTCATTGTATTTTGCATTGTGGTTTTCCACTGGGGATAAGGTAACGCTAAAAGAACATCCTTTTATAGCAGCTGGGGGCTTTCTGGAGTTCTGTAGCAAATGGGCTTTATTTTGAAGTATGTGTTATACTAATCAACATACAGAAGATTCCTGGTTCAATAGGAAAACAAACTTAATATCTTTATAAATGTTTGCAGGATTCAATCTGAAACTAACATGTTTAACAGGCAATAGAATAAGACCAGCCAGGAATTGGTTTTCTTTTCTTCATTTTTAAAGCAATTTGCAAAAAAATGAACTTGTTTCTTGAAATAGATACTGAGTACAGTAGAAATTTTACATAAATAAGCCATCCTACTATCAAAGAAAGAGTCACAGAAAAACACTGTGATCTGAAAATACTATTTTAATATTCAAGAATATAAATAGTAGAGATTTCATAGAAAGATGGTAGTTGAGATACCCAGCAGTTAATGAAAAGTTACAAGGTTGTGTTGCTCTTGCACATGGCTCATGATAGGAACTGAAACTATGAGAGCAGTCAGTTTTGGAAAGTCAGGGTACGGGTAATGCAGATGGCTGAGTAAAGGGATGTTCAAAGAAGGGCCCGATAAGGATCTAACAAGAAGGTAAAACAGTGTCACTGGATTGAAAGTGTAAAGGATTTTAACTGAGACAGTGGTTCAGGAAAGCTGACTGCCTAGTTGGCTGGGGAGAACAGCACAGCATTGGCAGGAATTCAAGTGCTGGTATTTAGACCTTGCATGATTCACCTTAGTATAATCTGGACAAGGTCTCCTAGCATTTATGAAGGGTAGTTCTCTAATCTGTGAAATTATTTGGCTGAATCTTATTCATGAATCTCTGTATAGCACTTTTGTTGCTGGCTTCCATGATCTAGGTTACTGGTAACTTTTGAGTGATTTTAGTAGATAGTGTGCTCAGAAGCCAAATTGTAGGGAGTTAAAGAGTGATTAAACGGTGGGAGACCATCTGTTCAGGAAGTAAGTGTGCTGCAGTCCAAGACAGGTTATAAGCCTATCCTAATTTAGTAGATATGTGTATAGCACTCCTAAATAGGGATTTATACCTGCTTCCCTTTTTTACATTCTTGTTTCAGATATGTTCACAGTTTTTAAAGGTTTATTAATCTTAGATGATTTAGGGAAATTTTGCATGAAGCTCAGTTTTATTTGTTCATTCTAATGCTCTAATGCTCTGTAATAGTTTAACCGTTTGAGACATAATTTCTACTTAAAGGATTTTAAAAAAAAACTCTACTTCATTAGCTTGGCAAAGAAAGAACGTGCTTGTGTAGGACCAAAAACCCAAAATTATCTAAAAGCATGGGAATGAATTTGAGTGCTGAACAGAAGTTCGTATGATTATCATAATGAAACAGCATAAAATAGTCAAGGCATCAGAAATGCTTCTGAAAGCCTAGTCTGCATATGAGTTCTCTTCAG
Organism: Cephalophus harveyi; assembly: GCA_006410635.1. Taxonomy (NCBI): domain Eukaryota; kingdom Metazoa; phylum Chordata; class Mammalia; order Artiodactyla; family Bovidae; genus Cephalophus; species Cephalophus harveyi. The sequence continues at coordinate 138,076 of SJYT01018490.1, forward strand.
GAATACTGTCTTCAGTCTTTAAGGGAAATAAAAGGCTCCTATTAACTAGTATTTATACCAGAGCCAATGAAAATTAAATGCTTTGTCAAAGGCATCCAGACCTGAGAAAAGTTAAATTTGAAGCTAAAAAAAAAAGATTAAATATAATAACATCATTCTAATTAACCCATTGAACTTGTTAAAATTAAAAGTTCCAATAATAGGCATGAGATATAATGAAAGATTTCGTCTACAAGATGAAAACTTCTTATAGTCATGGCTGAAATGTAAAAGAAGAAAAATAGCCCAAAGCAAGAAAACAAGGTTTATTATCCAGAATAAAGATGTTCAGGGTCCTGTTTGATCTAGTACTTATGTTTGATCTAATACTTATGATCTAGTATTGTTTTAATGAATCTACTACAAGTATCAGTTTGTGCCCTCTTATGATTCAACACACTGAGCCGCCTTCTATTCCTGGCATTTAACTCTGAGAACAGAATCCTGTTTATTCATAAACATAAATAAATTTATGAATTTACCTGGGACTTTCCTACTTCCCTTTTTTCTTATTTTTGAATCTTTAAAAAGTTTTAAAGGTCTTTTTGATCTTTGAAGAAAAGTATATTCTTTATATCTATTCTAACCCTCTCTTATTTAATGATTCGTATTATAAGGAGCTGCCTTGGGAGCCTACTTCCTGAGGAGCAGTGTGCTTTTACAAGGTCCTTAGAGAGTTACAGGTATTTTTGCTATTGTACTGAATAAAATATGAGTATTTTTGGTCAGCCTCTTGAAGCAGTATTTTACATTTATGGCATATCATCATGATAGAGCAGATCATGTGTGTTGAAGCACCCTTGAGAGAATTCAGGTTCACATTTATCATTTTCAATGACACCCAAGCTTTGAATCTGAGAAGTTAACTAGCACATTTAATATACCAATTAAAATAGATTGATCTACTTTGGCAGTCTTTGGAGAAAAAACCAATATGAAAGAAATGTTTTTTAGTGTAAGAGCTTAAAGCTTCTAAATTTAGAATGAAAGTCAGTACTTATTTACTAAACCAAATTTAGAATGAAAATCAGTACTTATTTACTAAACCATATATGTATTTATACAGATCTGAGCTAAAAACATACACTTGATCTCTCATTTTTCAAATTAATGAAGAAAAAAGGGTTTCATACTTTGTTTTCTGAAAATACCAGTATATAAAATTTTGCATGAATTATTTTCTTGAAGATTAAAGAATACTACGTATGTATGTAATACATTTTATTTTTAAGGAGGTGGTATAGTGGCTTTGCGTCATACAGGCCTAACTCTAAAACTGATTTCTTCTGCTTACTAACTCTGTGACCTTGGAAGGTTTAATTAATCTCTCTAAGCCTCACTTTCTTCCTCTATTGCTGCTAAGTCACTTGAGTCGTCTCTGACTCTGTGTGACCCCATAGACAGCAGCCTACCAGGCTCCGTCCCTGGGATTCTCCAGGCAAGAACACTGGAGTGGGTTGCCATTTCCTTCTGCAATGCATGAAAGTGAAAAGTGAAAGTGAAGTCGCTCAGTCGTGTCTGAGACCCTCAGCGACCCCATGGACTGCAGCATTCCAGGCTCCTCCATCCTCTATTCAATAGAGATAATACTTCATAACTCATGTGGTTGTATGTAATTAAGTGGTAATAGTGTATGTAAAGCTCTTAACAAAATGTCTGACATTATAAGACCTAGATAAATATTATTGCTAATTTTATTTTGTTCTAGTAACTTATTTTATAAGTAATATTAGTTTCTCATTAATGAGAATGAGAAAAATTCTAAAAAGTCTGGAGAAAAACATATTCTCAATGTATTGGCTATTAATATGCATAGACTTTCTTATCATACATAGCCTAACTGGATATTCAGTTTTGCATTTGCTAATACTTACTTACACCATCATAGTTACTTTTCATATTACTTCTATAAAATGTTCTTTTAAATGCCTACATGATGTTTCTTTGGCTATATCAAGTTTCCTGTCTCTTTAATGTAATAATTTCTATTCTAGAATTATATTGGGATTCCCTGATAGCTCAGTTGGTAAAGAACTGAGCTCCTGCATTGCAGGAGAAAAGAATCCTCCTGCAATCCAGGAGACCCCGGTTCGATCCCTGGGTCAGAAAGATCCACTGGAGAAGGGATAGGCTACCCACTTCAGTATTCTTGGGCTTCCCTGGTGGCTCAGCTGGTAATGAATCCGCCTGCAATGCAGGAGACCTGGGTTTGATCCCTGGGTTGGGAAAATCCCCTGGAGAAGGGAACGGCTACCTACTCCAGTATTCTGGCCTGGAGAATTCCATGGACTGTATAATACATAGGGTCACAAAGAGTCAGGCACAACTGAACGACTTTCATTTCATCCTAATAAGGGCTGTTTAAGATTTAATGTTTTTTAATTATTTATTTTAATTGGAGGCTAAACTTTACAATATTGTGGTGGTTTTTGCCATACATTGACATGAATTACATTTTTAAGAAACTGCTGATATGACTAAATTGCTCTCTATCTAAAGATCTCTACCTACTTTTCTGTTCCTAAATTAAATATTTTATATTCTGTAGCATTCATTAGCTAATAAACATAAGGCAAAAGATTATAAGATAAAACCATTTTTCATACCTACATAAAAATCATAAAAATGATATTCACTTTCTAGAAACTTTCCTAACACACACTTGATCTGAATGTATTGTTATAGACCTTAGCCTAGATTGGGGAATGTTTTATTTTTTTATTCAAATGTATCTATATAAACTGTAAAACCATTATGTTTATTGACTGTACTCCACATACATGATAGAATAGTAAAAGTATATTAAGAGAATAGTAAGATTATCAAGAACATCTTGTTTTATTCCCTCAAAATAGGGCAGAAAACTGGGATTCAGAAAGTGAGAGTCCAAGGTCACACAGGTATATAAGCAAGGATGGAACCCAGTGTGGGCTGGTGAGCCATGTATACCACGGTGAGAGTGCACATTTACTGCATGGTCTTAAAGAAAATGGGCTTCCCTGATGGCTCAGCGATAAAGAACCTGACTGCCAATGCAGGAGACATGGGTTTGATCCCTGGGTCAGGAAGATCTCCTGGAAAAGGAAATGGCAACCCACTCTGGTAGTCTTGCCTGGGAAATCCCATGGATGGAGGAGCTGGGCAGGCCACAGTGCATGGGGTCACAAAGAGTAGAACACAACTTAGCAACTAAACAACAACAAAATTAGAGAAAATACTCTTCAGTGTCATTTACTAAAAATGATAGGCAGACTATTCAGGACCATCACAACAGGTATAGAGACCACTGCTGTGTGATTTTACAGTGGGGACAGAGATTGGATTCAGTTCCAAATACAGCATGGGCAAAAGGGAGTTTACAGCCAAGGAGCAGGGTAGGGGTCAGTGGATGGAAAATTACTTGGAGGAAATATCACAGGTAAGGGGGATTCTGTCTAAACCAACCCAGCAGCCAACAAGATTCTTTGTTTAAGACAGTCCAGGGTGATCAGATATCACTTGGGGGGAGGAAACAGATGAGAAATATGAACAGATACAGAAGGTAAACAAATTGATATTGATGGTGAGGGTTCTAGTTAAACTGACTTAGGATTCTTGCTGAAACTGAGTTTTATAAGGAAGCACACTGGTGAGCCTACGAGGGGGTTCAGGAGCTTGACTAAAGTTTGTTTAAGTGAAGAAATCACTGTCAGTGGGACTTATTAATGTTGTTTTCCTATGTCTTCATTGTCCCCAATTATGACTAAGAGAGAGAGTCTTAAGTAGGCATGTTTTTCACTAGTGCATCTTCCACACAATAACTAGCATAGTGCTTCTATAGCTAGGCCAACAGATTATCACTTATCAACCAGTCACCAGTTGGAATGTGAAACCACGTTTACTTTCTGTCATCCCTTTGTTTTGGAACGTTTTTTCATTTATTTTTGTTTTTTTAGTACTCAGAGTTTGGCCTTATTAATAATCATTATATATTAAAATACTTCTTTTTTTTAAATTTTACTTTAAAATACTGTATTGGTTTTGCCATACAGTGACATGAATCTGCCACGGGTGTACATGAGTTCCCAATCCTGACCGCCCCCCCACACCGCCCACCTCTCTCCCCATATCATCTCTCTGGGTCATCCCAGTGCACCAGCCCCAAGCATCCTGTATCCTGTATCAAACCTAGACTGGTGATACGTTTCTTACATGATAGTATACATGTTTCAATCCCATTCTCCCAAATCATCCCACCCTCTCTCTCTCCCACAGAGTCCAAAAGTCTGTTCTTATATGAACATTATTGTTGGGCTGTTTTGCAGAAGTTAAGATTTGAATTTGTGAAGAGTTGGAAAGAATGTAAAGAAAGGATTAGCTTCATTAAGTGAGCCATTTGAATATATGTTTTAGATTATATTCAGTTTTTAAAAAATTAAATTTTGAGTATTTGACCTGTTAAATTCCTTTTATCTCTTTGTATTTTTGATTAAGTTTATCCCTATACACATGCAAGTCTGTTTTAATTTGGACAAGTGCTTTTTTAAAAATATGTAAGATAGCTCCACTTTAAAAATTAGCCCTGTATTGATGGTTTTGATTTGGCATAGATAAAACTTAAGTGCCTGTTGCATTTTCTCAGATTACATTATCCTGTTGCATCCCATACTTCTTAAGACTATTAAATTAGAGATGTCAGAATATAATGCCTAGGAAATATCTCTTTTGAAAGTCACTTTCATTGGCTTACAAGAAGGCAATATTCATATAAAGCATATAAATTTCATATAATTTGATGAATTTTACAAATTTTCATGAAAAAAACCTTCAGATTTTCTTGTTCTTAATTATTTTTGTGAGCATTTTATTATTTCCTCGGTCTTATTTAAAGCATCTTTCATCATGGGAGCCTGTGATTTGGAGAGGAACACTGTGGCAAGGCCAGACAACTGAACGCTGATTATGACTCCTCTATCATTAATCAGAAACTGAAGAAACTAATAAAGTTAGCCTAAATATACGAGTTAAAGGTGGCAATGAAGAAATAATTATGTGTAGCCAAGCATGAGCCCTTCCTTGCAACTGCATAAAAATTGTTAAAAGTAGGAGATAGACTTTTAAGTTCTCAGGAGCGTCTATGATAATAAAGATTAAAACTAGGCTAATGGAGATAGGGCATTAAGAGATACAAACTACTATGTATAAAACAAATAACTATAAGGATATATTGTACTTCACAGGGAATATAGCCAGTATTTTATAACTTTAAATGCAGTATAATCTATAAAACTTTTGAATCACTGTGTTGTAAACTTGAAACTAATATAATATTGTAATTCAGCTATACTTCAATAAGAAAAAACTAGATTGATGTATTCTAGTAATGTTGAGATGCCTCTAGTAATGAATAGATCTTTTCTTTTGTATTGCAGGCATTAACTCACCCAAATATAGAGATGTTTAATTATCCGTGATCTTAAAAAAAAAATCCTCAATTGTGCCCCTCTGTCATGTTCTCTTCTTCCTTTCTTTCAAACATCTTAGAAAAATATTTGTATGATCTCCATTTCTTCAGCTTCCAATCACTACCTATATGCAGTCTGACTGCTTATACCACTGATCTACTAAAATCACATGCAGAAGGTTACTCATTACCTCCTAATCGAAAAATCCATTGATTTCTTTTCAGATTTTAGTATCATTGTCCTCAGACATTCAACACCATTGAACACTCCCTTCTTTGAACTTTGTGAAAGCTTAGAAGTAATTTTTGATTGCTCTATATCTATCTATGTCACTACTTCTCCCCCTCCCAGTCCAGTCCTGTCAATTCTATGTCCTGAATATTCCTGAAATCTTTTCACTTGTTTTCCAACCACTCTGATCTTTCAGCTGCAGCCCTCCATGAATCTCCTTGTGCCCACTCTCCCTTCTGCAAACCATGTCTATATAGTAGCCATTATAATGTACGTTAATACAGATAAAATGCTTGGGCAGAAGCTGACCTACAGTAGGCACTATATATGTATGTATTACTATTGTTCTAAAAATGTAAATTACATTGAGTTTTTTTTGTTTGAAACTCTTTTAGTGGCTTTGCATTCCACTTAGATGAAAGCCAAATCCCTTGTTGGCTTAGAAGTCCCTTTTGGGCCTTAACTCCACCCTCATTCCTTTTTCTTTTGCTTGCCTGTTATGCTCCAAATATACTAGTTTCCTCTTAGTTCCTCAAACACTTCAAGTCTTTTCTTCTCAGGGCCTTTGCTGTTCATTCTGCCTGAGTATTTGTTACTAGATCTTGTTGCTTTTTGTTGCTGAATCCAGTCTCAGATTTATGACATCCTCCAGGAGAATTATTTTCTGACTATCAATCTAAAGTAGGCCTATCTCCAGTAATTATATTGTATCACCCTTTACATTTATCCATTTTATTCTTACAGCTCAGTTCAGTTCAGTTCAGTCGCTCAGTCGTGTCTGACTCTTTGCGACCCCATGAATCGCAGCATGCCAGGCCTCCCTGTCCATCACCAACTCCTGGAGTTCACTGAGACTCGCATCCATCGAGTCAGTGATACCATCCAGTCATCTCATCCTCTGTCATCCCCTTCTTCTCCTGCCCCCAATCCCTCCCAGCATCAGAGTCTTTTCCAATGAGTCAACTCTTCGCATGAGGTGGCCAAAGTACTGGAGTTTCAGCTTCAGCATCATTCCTTCCAAAGAAATCCCAGGGCTGATCTCCTTCAGAATGGACTGGTTGGATCTCCTTGCAGTCCAAGGGACTCTCAAGAGTCTTCTCCAACACCACAGTTCAAAAGCATCAATTCTTCGGCGCTCAGCC
>SJYT01018490.1:144975-213496 GCA_006410635.1 Cephalophus harveyi
GGACTGGTTGGATCTCCTTGCAGTCCAAGGGACTCTCAAGAGTCTTCTCCAACACCACAGTTCAAAAGCATCAATTCTTCGGCGCTCAGCCTTCTTCACAGTCCAACTCTCACATCCATACATGGCTACTGGAAAAACCATAGTCTTGACTAGACAGACCTTAGTTGGCAAAGTAATATCTCTGCTTTTGAATATGCTATCTAGGTTGGTCATAACTTTTCTTCCAAGGAGTAAGTGTCTTTTAATTTCATGGCTGCAGTCACCATCTGCAGTGATTTTGGAGCCCAAAAAGATAAAGTCTGACACTGTTTCCACTGCTTCCCCGTCTATTTCCCATGAAGTGATGGGACTGGATGCCATAATCTTCGTTTTCTGAATGTTGAGCTTTAAGCCAACTTTTTCGCTCTCCATTTTCACTTTCATCAAGAGGCTTTTGAGTTCCTCTTCACTTTCTGCCATAAGGGTGGTATCATCTGCATATCTGAGGTTATTGATATTTCTCCTGGCAATCTTGATCCCAGCTTGTGCTTCTTCCAGCCCAGCATTTCTCATCATGTACTCTGGATATAAGTTAAATAAGCAGGGTGACAATATACAGCCTTGACGTACTCCTTTTCCTATTTGGAACCAGTCTGTTGTTCATGTCCAGTTCTATACAGCTCAGATACCTTTTTCTATAAAGTCCTCCTCCATTCTCTGAGACTAAATTAGCTACTCCCTCCCTTGCCTTCAAAGCACTGGTTAATAGCATTATGTTTAGTATTCTGCTAAACTCCAGATGTTATATGGTGAGTTCCTAAAGAATAGGAATAACATTGCATCAGGCTTTCTCCCATCCCTGGTGCCTACCATGATACCTGGATGAATGAACAGGTAAATAAACCGTCTAAGGCAGGAGAATTTGTAGTACACAGACTTGTTGAGTTGTGATCTCATCAATATAGAAGACATTTAGTTTTACTCTGCTGAGAGCAATGGTAGCATGTGTCCTCTGCAGTCAGGTCCTCAGTGAAAATCCACTCTAGAAATGATCTGGCCTCAACCAGTGAAGATGGCTCTATACCGTTAAAAGCTCATGGGATTCTAGAGCTTGCTGGATTCCTCTGTGTAACTGTTTGATCTCTAACCCAGCAGCTATAAAACTTATCACAGGTTCTCCTTTCTCTGTTTAATTAGCCCACTCTCTTTGTCTTTGGGAAGAGCATCTAGTGCTGAAAGAGAAAGTAGCACAGGTTTTATACTTTTTACCCTTCAAAGCCTCTCTTCTTAGGTGGCTTTCACATTGTACTGAAGGTCCATGTGGCCTGTCTGTTCATTTCCACTCATACTTGGAGTTGTGCCTTGGCAGTTCTCTAGTATGTGAACACAAGTCAGTGTTTCTCCTCCTGGACCCATGTAGTCATTTTAGCATTATTTCCAGAAAATAGACAAGACCTTTAGCCTGGTCATTTCTTTAAGATAAAAATATAGAAGCATCCAGTTACACCATGTGCTTAGACAGGAGTGAAAACAGTTTTACAAATCAATTTCTTGTGACAAAGTGATGATTAGTATTCTCTTCCAAGATAATTGCAGTCCCTGAAAGGACTGCTTTCCAGAAACACTGCCTGATTTATTCATTCAGATATTTGAAACTATATGTCTGAGGTTTGGGAATACTTTTTAATATTCATGTATTTTCCTCTTAAAAGCTAGTATAATCACTAATTCACTGTATAAATACAGGGGTCCTAAAGGGCCATTTTATCCCTAACCAGCTTCACTCTTAAGCCAGGTTTAGCTTTTTAACTGTGCTTATTGTTGTTATTTGTCAGGTATTTCCACTTGACTTTCCTCTGCTTCCCTATTAATTTTCTCCATGTAGCTATTTTGGCTTGGTTGAAAATGTCAGAACAAGATGCCAGGGTGTTGGAGTCAGGATATGCCTTGTGTTCAAACTGCTGTAGCCTGTTACTTGGCTCTTGTAGAAAAACTACTATGACTGACTATGGTGTCTCCAGTTGAAATTGAGATGTATTAATATAAAGCATCTGCCTGGTTTCTTCAACTAATGAGGTTTTGCTGAAAAATGAGTGTAATGAAACAATGCTGGATGTTGGCAGGACCTACTGATGAAGGCTAATGAGCATAAATAAGTTTATGTAAGGCCCCAGCAGCAGAGGCAGAGAATGTTTCAAACACACTGCCCTTGAGGCAAGACCAGCTTGTGTGGGGTGTGACCTCTTTATTTGTTGGCTTCTTTTATTCTTTTCTTCTCTCCCTCCTCCTGTGCTCTTCTTTCAGTAAAAGATCCATTCAAACCAGCCACAGTATATTGTTTTATGCAGCATAGAGCATGTTAAAAATAAATCTGCTAAGACCAGGGCTTAATACAATGTTGCAAAAATAAGAATTATGTTTTTTACATACTGTATACATTATTTAATAGAAGAAACTTAATTGCCAAGAATTTAAGAAATAAATTATATCAAAAAGGAGATAAGAAAATAGGTGTTTTGTACACACCACTTGGAGTTTAGTTTTCTTCAAACCTGATTTCAAGAGAATGTAGAGTGACTCTTGGTAGAACACAAAGGCTTTTGCTCACACCTCTGCTCCCTGTTCGTAGTAATGTTTCCTAAGGCTCACTTGACTTCACACTCCAGGATGTCTGGCTCTAAGTGAGTGATCACAACATCATGGTTATCCACATCATTAAGATATTTTTTGTATAGTTCTTCTGTGTATTCTTGCCACCTCTTCTTAATTTTTTCTGCTTCTGTTAGGTCCATGCCATTTCTGTGTTTTATTGTGCCCATCTTTGCATGAAATGTTCCCTTGGTATCTGTAATTTACTTGAAGAGATCTATAGTCTTTTCCATTCTATTGTTTTTCTTTATGTCTTTGCATTGTTCACTTAGGAAGGCTTTCTTATCTCTCCTTGTTATTCTTTGGAACTCTGCATTCAAATAGGTATATCTTTCCTTTTCTCTTTTGCCTTTCACTTTTCCTCTTTTCTCAGTCATTTGTAAGGCCTCCTCAGACAACCATTTTGCCTTATTGCTTTTCTTTTTCTTGAGGATGGTTTTTATCACTGCCTCTTGTACAAGGTTACAAACCTCCGTCCACAGTTCTTCAGGCACTCTGTCTATCAGATCTAATCCCTTCCAGCAGAGCTATTTCAAATCTGAAAAGATGATGCTGTTAAAGTGCTGCACTCAATATGCCAGCAAAGTTGGAAAACTCAGCGATGGCCGCAGGACTGGAAAAGGTCAGTTTTCATTCCAGTCCCATAGAAGGGCAAAGAATGTTCAAACCACAGCACAATTGCCCTCACTTCACATGATAGCAAAGTCCTCCAAGCTAGGCTTCAACAGTATGTGAACTAAGAACTTCCAGATGTACAGTTAGATTTAGAAAAGGCAGAGGAATGAGAGATCAAATTGCTAAAATCCGTTGGATCATAGGAAAAGAAAAGGAATTCCAAAAACACATCTACTTCTGCTTCATTGACTATGCTAAAGCCTTTGACTGTGTGGATCTCAACAGACTGGAAAATTCTTGCTGCTACTGCTGCTAAGTCATTTCAGTCGTGTCTGACTCTGTGTGACCCCACAGACGGCAGTCCACCAGGCTCCGCCATCCCTGGGACTCTCCAGGCAAGAACACTGGAGTGGGTTGCCATTTCCTTCTCCAGTGCATGAAAGTGAAAAGTGAAAGTTAAGTCTCTTAGTCGTGTCCGACTCTTAGCGACCCCATGGACCACAGCCTACCAGGCTCTTCCGTCCATGGGATTTTCCAGGCAAGAGTACTGGAGTGTAGTGCCATTGCCTTCTCCGAAAAGATATGGGAATACAAGACCACCATACCTGCCTCCTGAGAAATCTGTATGCAGGTCAAGATACAAGTTAGAACTGGATATGGAACAACAGACTGTTTCCAGATTGGGTAAGGAGTAGTCAAGGCTGTATATTGTCACACTGCTTATTCAACTTATATGCAGAGTACATCATGCAAAATGCTGGGCTGGATGAAGCACAAGCTGCGAACAAGATTGCCAGGAGAAATATCAGTATCAGATGTGCCAATGGCACCACCCTTATAGCAGAAAGCAGAGAGGAACTAAAGAGCCTCTTGATGAAAATGAAAGAGGAGAGTGAAAAAGCTGGCTTAAAACTCAACATTCAGAAAATGAAGATCATGGCATCTGGTCCCATCACTTCATGGCATATCGATGGGGAAACAGTGAAAAAAGTGACAAGCTTTATCTTCTTGGGCTCCATAATCATTGCAGACAGTGACTGCAGCCATGAAATTAAAAGACACTTGCTCCCTAAAAGAAAAGCTATGACCAACCTAGACAGTATATTAGAAAGCAGAGTCTTACTTTTCTCACAGAGGTCCATAGAGTCAAAGCTATGATTTTTCCAATAATCATGTATAGATGTTAGAGTTGGACCATAAAAGAAAGTTGAGTGCTGTAGAATTGATGCTTTTGAACTGTGGTGTTGGAAAAGACCCTTGAGAGTCCCTTGGACTGCAAGGAGATCAAACCAGTCAATCCTGAAAGAAATCAGCCCTGAATAGCATTGAAAGGGCTGATGCTGAAACTCCAATACTTTAGCCACCTGATGCAAAAAGCTGACTTATTGGAAAAGACTGATGCTGAGGGAGATTGAAGGCAGGAGGAGAAGGGGATGACATTGGATGAGATGGTTGTATGGCATCACCATCTGGACATGAGTGATCGACATGAGTGGACATGAGTTTGAACAACCTCCAGGAGATGGTGGAGGACAGGGAAGCCTGGCATGCTGCAGTCCATAGGGTCACAAAGCATCAGACAGAACTGAGGGACTGAAAAACAACAATTGCTCCTCGGGATTGTAAGACATTGCTACAACTATGTGATGGATAATTTTATGTGTCACCCTGGCTGAGACATGAAGTGATCACATATTTGGTCAAACATTCTGGATAAGAGTTAAGATGTTTTTGATGAGATTAACATTTAGATCAGTAGAGTGAGCAGGTCAGATTGCAGTCCGTAATGTGAGTGGGCCTCCTCCCTGAAGGCCTGAAGAGAACCACGTCTCTTACCTTCCCCCAAGTATGAGTGGATTCTCCGTCTCATGGCCTTCAAACTGAAATATTGGCTTTTTTCCTGCCTTTAGATTAGAACGGAGTATTTAAGCCTCCTGGCCTTTGGACTAGAACTACACCATCACTTTCATGGGTCTCCAGTTTGCCCACTCACCTGGCAGATTGTTGGACTTGCCAGACTCCACAATTGCCTGAGCCAGTTCTTTACAGTAAATCTCTTTCTTCTCTTTACACACATACACACACACACACACAAACACACACCGTGTTTGCCTGAACCAGTTCTTTACATTTAATCCCTGATCTTTACACACACATACAAACACACAGGCATGCACCCTGTTGGCTGTTTCCCTGGAGAACCCTGACTAATACAAACCACAGCTGCAAGCAGCACATAATTCATGAAATACATACCTGACATGCACCACACTGACTTTAGACTTAGACATATCTGCAGTCAGGTTTAAGCTCTACCTGACTAGATATATGACCTTTGACATATTTCACCTCTCTTCACCTCAGTTTCCTCATCTTTAAAAATTGAAGTTTTTGTGATAGTACTACCATACAGCAGACTCTTGAGTTATAATTCCTTGACTTTCTAAACTGGACTACAAAACAAATGTAATCAACAAAATAATGTAATTCTTATTAATTGGCTGTCATGCTATTTCCATGAATAAGATGTAAATAGAATCTATACATCTTTCTGTGCCATTATCCTGGAAAAGACTCACATTTTTTTCCCACTGCCTGCTCCTAAAATCCATTCCTACTGATCTTTGCTAATAGTCTTCTCTTGCCCCACTTGACCCAGTGGCAATAAAGCTTCTGAATGACTTTGGTTGCATTGTTCTGCTTTTATAAGCAAAAGTAAAACCTGATTTTTATGGTCCACTCTTTAACTATAACCATGTCTAGAGATTTCAGTACAAAAGGATGACTAGCCTTAAATGACAAAAGATGTGAAAAAGTAACATTAATAAGTATGGTACATATACAAAATAAGGGTATGCTAAGCAGTTACCGCAAAAAAAAAATGAGGGCATATTCTGTGTACTAATATATAAAAAGAATACCATGATATGTAATTAAGTGGAAAAAAGTACTTATAGTATTCTACCTTCTGTCCATAATGTGACAAAGTAAAATTATAGATTGTTTGCTTTTATAGGCAAAAGGAAACTCTGAAAAGAGGCTTAAGTAAGCTAGCAATTGCCTGGTTGGTGAATAGTGAGATGGATGTGTGGGCCACAGGCAGAAGAGAGATTTTACTGAAAATTTCTTCATAAGTTTAAAATTTTGAACCACTTGTTGTTGTTTGGTCGTTCAGTTGTATCCGACTCTTCTCAACCCCATGGCCTACAGCATGCCAGGCTTCCCTGTCCTTCACTGTCTTCCGGAGCTTACTCAAACTTATGTTCATTGAGTCGATGAAGCCATCCAATCATCTTGTCCAGTGTCGTGTGCTTCTCCTCTGGCCTTTAGTCTTTCTCAGCATCAGGGCCTTTTCTAATGAGTCAGCTCTTTGCATCAGGTGGCCAAAGTATTGGAGTTTCAGCTTTAGCATCAGTCCTTCCAATGAATATTCCAGGCTGATTTCCTTTAGGATTGACTGGTTTGATCTCCTTGCAGTTCAAAGGACCCGCAAGAGTCTTCTCCAACATCACAGTTCAAAAGCATCAGTTCTTTGGCACTCAGCCTTCTTTATTGTCCAGCTCTCACATCCATGCATAACTACTGGAAAAACCATACCTTTGACTAGATGGATCTTTGTTGACAAATTAACGTCTCTGCTTTTTAATATGCTGTCTAGCTTGGTCGTAGCTTTTCTTCCAAGGAGCAAACGTCTTTTAATTTCATGGGTGCAGTCACTGTCCACAATGATTTTGTAGACCAATAAGATAAAGCCTGTCACTCTTTGCATTGTTGCCCCATCTGTTTGCCATGAAGTGATGTGACCAGCAAGAGAGTTCTAGAAAAACATGTATTTCTGCTTTATTGACTATGCCAAAGCCTTTGACTGTGTGGATCACAATAAACTGTGGGAAATTCTGAAACTAATGGGAATACCAGACCACCTGACCCACCTTTGAGAAACCTGTATGCAGGTCAGGAAACAACAGTTAGAACTGGACATGAAACAACAGACTGGTTCCAAATAGGAAAAGGAGTACGTCAAGGCTGTATATTGTCACTCTGCTTATTTAACTTATATGCAGAGTACATCATGAGAAATGCTGGACTGAAAGAAGCCCAAGCTGGAATCAAGATTTCCGGGAGAAATATCAATAACCTCAGATATGCAGATGACACCACCCTTAAGGCAAAAAGTGAAGAAGAACTAAAGAGCCTCTTGAAAGTGAAAGAGGAGAGTGAAAAAGCTGGCTTAAAGCTCAACATTCAGAAAACGAAGATCATGGCATCCAGAACCATCACTTCGTGGCAAATAGATGGGGAAACAGTGGAAACACTGGCTATTTTGGGGGCTTCAAAGTCACTGCAGATGGTGACTGCAGCCATGAAATTAAAAGACGCTTACTCCTTGGAAGGAAAGTTATGACCAACCTAGACAGCATATTAAAAAGCAGAGACATTACTTTGTCAACTAAGGTCCGTCTAGTCAAGGCTATGGTTTTTCCAGTAATCATGTCTGGATGAGAGTTGGACTATAAAGAAGGCTGGGCATTGAAGAATTGATGCTTTTGAACTGTGGTGTTGGAGAAGACTTTGAGAGTCCCTTGGACTGCCAGGAGATCCAACCAGTCCATCCTAAAGGGGATCAGTCCTGGGTGTTCATTGGAAGGACTGATGTTGAAGCTGAAACTCCAATACTTTGGCCACCTGATGCGAAGAGCTGACTCATTTGAAAAGACGCTGATGCTGGGAAAGATTGGGGGCAGGAGGAGAAGGGGACGACAGAGGATTAGACGGTTGGATGGCATCACCGACTCAATGGACATGAGTTTGGATAAACTCCGGGAGTTGATGATGGACAGGGAGGCCTGGCATGCTGCGCTTCATGGGGTCACAAAGAGTCGGACACGACTGAGCGACTGAACTGAACTGAACTGATGGGACTGGATACGATGATCTTCATTTTTAGAATGTTGAGTTTTAAGCCAACTTTTTCACTCCCCTCTTTTACTTTCTGCAAGAGGCTCTTTAATTCTTCTTCACTTTCTGCCATAAGGGTAGTGTCATCTGCATATCTGAGGTTATTGATATTTCTCCTGGCAGTCTTGATTCCAGCTTGTGTTTCATCCAGGCCAGCATCTTGCATGATATACTCTGCATATAAGTTAAATAACCCGGTGACAGTATACAACCTTGCCATACTCCTTTCCCAGTTTGGAACCAGTCATTGTTCCGTGTCCAGTTCTAACTGTTGCTTCTTGACCTGCATACAGATTTCTCAGGAGATAGGTAAGGTGGTCTGGTATTCCCATGTCTTTAAGAATTTTCCACAGTTTGCTGTGATCCACATGGTCAAAGGCTTTAGTATAGTTAGTGAAGCAGAAATAGATTTTTTTTTGGAATTCTCTTGCTTTTTCTATGATCCAAATAATTGAATTATATTAATCAATTATTAAAATTAGAGTTGAAAAAGAAGAGGGAAAGGGAAACCATTAGGGTACATTCACATTTAAGTTTCTCTATATACCCTTTGAAAGTTGTATTTTACTATTTTATTTATTACTCCTAGCTGAAAATCTGGCCTTGTTACTTTGACCTGATTTGGGTAATTTGAAAAACTAGAATCTAGACAGATGTACATGCAATGTTTTAATTACTGTAGTTTAAAATTTTGAGCAAGATGGTTTGCAGTATTACTATAGGTAGTGCCCAGCTCATGGGCAGGCTATGCTATAAAAGTTTCTCTTCTACTGTATACTTAAAACTGATAAAGATAGTAAATTTTATGTTATGTGGGCAAGAATACTGGAGTGGGTTGCCATTTCCTTTTCCAGGGAGATCTTCCCTACCCAGGGATCGAATCCACATCTCCTGCATTGGTAGGCAGATTCTTTACCACCCAGCCACCAGGAAAGCCCATACATTCCTTAATTGCTTATTAAAAATATTTGTGCATTTCGTTAGGATTCTTTCCCTTAGAAATATCCTGTTGAAATTTACAAATGTTTATTTTTATGCTGAGGGGAAGATTTTTGTATTGCTAATAAAAATGTAACAATATTTATTTTAAAAATATTCTTCCAGATTACCAAATAGGTGCCAACTGCATTCTTTAGGTATAAGGTGGTGGCTACCTGCTAAGTGAGAAAAGAACATGAGAGGTTCCTCAAAGGTGCACTCTGTAGTAATACAGACCACTCAGAAGTTTGTAGAAAGCCCTGGCAGAGAGAAGACAGGTGACTCCTACAGACCTCCTCTGCTATTGGTGATAGAGACTGTAGTCTCAGCATCCTGATGTTTGTGGGACTCTATGGAGGAGACCAGGTTGAAAGAGTGAGTCAGAAACTGGATAAGCAGAAAGGAACAATCCAAAGATAGGACAGTGGACAGAAACTTGAGATGAACATGACAGTTGTTTGTTTAATGGAGTGTTCTAAAGCAAACAGAGAGGACACAAGTGGGGAACTTCAGGGAGCAGTGAAGTTGTGAAGATCATCAGGAAGTTGGGGCTTTGTTTGAGAAATATTGGTGTTGGAGTATAAAGTGATATCCTAAGCATGACATAAAAATCTGTTACTCACCCACCCTTCCTTCCTTCCCTTTTCTTCGTTCACTCAACAATATTTTTTGACCACTTCCTTCATGAAAATCACTGATATAAGAAAATTAACCTGACCATAAAGTACAAAATATACGCAGAAGCAAATGTGAAGCAGAAAGTCCAGAAAGCCTGTAACAGTGATCCAGGATTGTGGTCATGTTACTGGATTGATAAAAGGGCTAATGTTTTTTAAACAATATGCCAAATATTTTATAGTAACTATAAATGGAATATAACCATTAAAAATTGTGAATCACTCTACTGTATACCTCTAATTTAAATAATGTTATGCATTATTTAAATTGTTATACACTTTAATAAAAAATAAAGTATTTATATTATATTGAGATAAAAGAGCATGTCAGATACAGTTAAATGCTTATGTATGTTATGTGTTATCCTCAAAACCCTATAAAGTAGATACTTTTATTATCCCAGTTTACCAGTGAGGAAACTGAAGCTTAGCAAGGTTAATTGATATAGTCATACAGCAAATAATAGTATAAATATCATTTGTTTAGCAGATCAAAGTTTCTAAATATTTCTATTGGCCCTCTTTTGTTTGATCCTCTGCCTTTATGTTAGGCCTCCTACATACCATTATTCTCATTTTTTATTTTACATAAACACAGAAGAACATAGAGAAACTTGCCTGGGCAGTCATTCATCAGATAGTAAGCACCTACTGTGTGGCAGGCATTTTTTCTTGGCACTGGGGCCATAGCGATAGACAAGATAGATCAAGTTGCCTGTCGTCAGGGAGTTGTTTTCTGGTAGGGATGAATAACAGTGAATATATAAGTAAATAAAATCAAGTAATTTCTAGAAATGACAAGTACTGTAAAGCAGACAAATAAAGTAAAGTAATAGAGGAGGGCTGCCATGGTAGAACATGAAGGCTTTTCTAAGGAAGGGATGATCTTGAGACCTGCATACCAAGAGGAGCTCATGCAACAATCTAAAGGAAAAACATTCCAAGCAAGAGTGCAACAAGGGCAGAGACCCTGTGACAGGAACATAGTTGGCATGTTCCAGGGACAGAGAGACCCCAGTGTGGCAAAAATGTGGTGAAGAAGAGAAGAGAATGAGAAAATAGTAGGCTGGAGCTAGATTATGTAAGGACTTATAGGCTGTTGTAAGCAGCTTGGTTCTGATTCTGTGAACAATGGGAATTCAGTGGAGAGTTTTAAACAGGGTGTCTGTGTGTATGCATGTGGGGGATGGTGGTGGAAGAGGGTGAGATCGTCTAATTTGCACCAATTTTGTCACCAAATACCTGTAACCCTTCCCTTATAAAATACCTTAATTGATAAAGTAATTGATAAAATACCTTAATATTCTCTTTTCATTTTTTTAATAATAATAATAATTTTTTTTTTTTTTTTTGCTGCATCAGGTCTTAGTTGCTCAGGCTCACTAACTGTGGCTTGCTTGGGCTTAGTTGCTCTGTACCATGTAGGATCTTATTAATAGATCCTAACCAGGGATCAAACCCACATCTCCTGCATTAGAAGGCAGATTCTCAACCACTGGACCACTAGGAAGTAGTCCCATCTCTTTTCATTTCTGTAGCAACATTCAAGATTGAAAATAACAATGGCAACAGTAACCATCACTTTAGGACATTGTATATTCTATGTGAGAGGAGTCACTGAGTATGTATGTGTGGATGCTGAGTTGCACAGTCGTGTCAGACTCTTTGCAACACCGTGGACTGTAGCCCACCAGGTTCTCCTGTGCATAGAATTGTCCAGGTAGGAATACTGGAATGGGTTGCTATTTCCTACTCTGTGGCAGATAGATTCTTTACCTCTGTGCCACCTTGGGGCCCTTCAAATATGTTATATGTGTGTGTGTGTGTGTATACATACTTTGTGAACCTAAAAGCAGAAACTATTATAATATTATGAAGAATAATACTATTCAGAAATAGAATGTGTTAATTACTATTAGGAAGTTTTCAGAGAGACTTCATTGGTTTAGACAACAATTTTGGTGATTTGAAGAAAATTACGAAAATACAGAGAAAAGTAATTCCAACTTTGTCACTGAAAGGAAGAGAATTGGTGTGGTGGGACTGGTCATGCAAATTTTTTTCTGTGAAAAGAAATAGGATGAAGGGTCCTACTTGGGCTAGGGTTAAAAACCTAAGCTCATTATGGTAGACGGTTTGTGAATTGGAAGTTTCTGAAATGCTGTTTTCACAATAGAAGTGTTCTTCAACCGTCAAAAAGTCCCCTAACCAGTTGCTTACTCTGATCAACATGTTGTAGTAGGCATTTTAGATCTGAGTGCTCTGTCGTGCAAATAGAAATAACATTGTCCTAAATGGGTCTGTGATTCGAAAAGAATATACCGATTCGCTTATTAGGATCTACAAGCTACCTTTTTTATATTTGGAATAATGTCTGTATTCTAATAGATGTATTCACTTGCTTGTTATTTAAAAACTCTAACTGTCGTCAAGATAATGGCCCACCACAAGGTTACTTCTCCTTTTGATGAATAAATTTCATCCAAGAAAAATAAATTTTAATGTTTTCCTTTGTTAGAAATCTTGAGACTCTGAATAATTACTTTTTCTCATCTTTTTGAGTAACATCAACTTTTAAAGTTTTTCTCAAATAAAAATAGAATTTATACCATTTTTAATGTGTATTTGTTTCTGTGGGGTTGTTCCATCATATTTTCTCTCATCTGTTCTTTTAAATCACATTGAGGACTTCCTGAAATAGCATTTTCATGATGATTCTGAGAACCATCCTTCTACTGTATGTTATTTACTGCTGATATATGTATTCTGGTGTTTCTTGCATTCCATCATACATAAATTCTTGTGGCATATTGAATACCATAGAGAGGAGCTGACTGATGGTAAATCAAACATTTTACAGCATGCTATTGGGAATGTTGGATTCATTACTATAAAGAAATTATATTTGATCAGTATTTTCGGAGCCTTCTAATACTGTAGTTTATTGGTGCTTCTTTATGTTAATTATATACAAGTTTAAAATTGGGTTCATTTTAACAATGCATAATATATGCTACAGTGAATCTTTTCCACACAAAAAAGAATAGTAAATGTCCAACACTATGTTTGATTAGAACTATTAAGCCCAACAACTTGTATTTAACAAACACAGTGTTAATTATATAGTCAACTGGGTAGTTCATTCTCTACTGTAGAAGCTGTATATTAGAATAAAGCTATTTTGATGTATGAGGTGCCCAAGTAAAATTGGCTAACAAAAAAGGGGAAAGCTTTTGCAGTGAAGATGTGGAATGAACTATTTTAACTTACAGTCACTTTTTAGAGAATATGTAAGTTGGGTTTTTATTTTTAGTTCCTACTCTTCCCTTCATAGTTAAATGATGGAAAATGACTCTCAGTCCCTAAACTACTCTTATGCATCATTCAAAATAGCCCTGAAAGTCTAGCCCCTCTGGCCCTCTGGCAGTGGTGAGATTTATGACTTTCCATTCCTTGGTATTCCATTACTCTGTCTACACCATCAAACTGATTAGTAGGCAGATGGAGAGGAAGGAAGGAGAGGCAACTGCTTAGAGCCAGCTGGTGTCCATCATTTTAATGAACTGCTTAGAGATGGTTAATGTTGTCCTTGGTTCTCCTTATTGTCACTGATGATCAGATCTTTTAACATGTTCCCCCCTCTTATTCTGTATTACAGGGTCCGCTGGAAAATGATTTGGTTGTTTATGTAGCACTCATAGCAGAAAGCCAACGGTATGAAATCCAGATGGGTGGTATGTTCTTTTGACAGAGAGGGAAGGAGGTTGATTGCTTTAGGCTTATAATATTGTGTATGGTGGTAGAAATTAGTTTCATAGACCCTTGACAGGGTTTCCAGGATGTCACTAATGTCACTTTAAGTGTCAGAACAACATTCTTTTCATGTTTAAAAACAATTTTGTTTTAGTTGGTGCAAATATTAAAGTCTGTGACCTGTGCCAGTGTTGTCCGGCATGTAGTTTTGAGAAATTAATGCGAACAGATTATGGGGATCATCCCCTAAGTTAGTACTTACCTCACTGCCAGCCACCAGAGCTCACATCTGATGCTCTGTGAAGAAACCACCCCCTCTCCAAAAAGAGGGCCTGTGGATTTCAGTGCAGATGACATATTGCTGATATTTAACAAATGATAATACATTCCCAGCTAGCACAGTCTCTCACCTTTTCTCCTCCCCCTTCATCATTGTTTTTAATAAATGCAATATCTTTTTTTCCTTTTGTTTTCTAGCCTTCAAGTTTTCCTCAACACATATGGTATTCAGACTCAAACTCCTCAACAGGTGGAACCCATTCAGATCTGGGCCCAGCAGGAGCTGGTGAAAGTAAGTGATGCTGTTTTTTTTACTGTCTCCTTTGTGGAGGTACTGGAGCATGATGATTACTTAGTTTATAGTTAAGAAGCATAGCTAAAATCCAATTCTAAAATAAGGTCATTGATCCATCAGTTCAGTTCAGTCGCTCAGTCGTGTCCAACTCTTTGCGACCCCATGAATCGCAGCACGCCAGGCCTCTCTGTCCATCACCAACTCCCGGAGTTCACTCAGACTCACGTCCATCGAGTCCGTGATGCCATCCAGCCATCTAATCCTTGGTCGTCCCCTTCTTCTTCTGCCCCCAATCCCTCCCAGCATCAAAGTCTTTTCCAGTGAGTCAACTCTTCGCATGAGGTGGCCAAAGTACTGGAGTTTCAGCTTTAGCATCATTCTTTCCAAAGAAATCCCAGGGTTGATCTCCTTCAAAATGGACTGGTTGGATCTCCTTACAGTCCAAGGGACTCTCAAGAGTCTTCTCCAACACCACAGTTCAAAAGCATCAATTCTTCAGTGCTCAGCTTTCTTCACAGTCCAACTCTCACATCCATACATGGCTACTGGAAAAACCATAGCCTTGACTAGATGGACCTTAGTCGGCAAAGTAATCTCTCTGCTTTTGAATATGCTATCTAGGTTGGTCATAACTTTTCTTCCAAGGAGTAAGTGTCTTTTAATTTCATGGCTGCAGTCACCATCTGCAGTGATTTTGGAGCCCAAAAAGATAAAGTCTGGCACTGTTTCAACTGTTTCTCCATCTATTTCCCATGGAGTGATGGGACCATAAGTCTTAGATTAAGTTGAGCGATCCACTTTATCAAACATTGTTACTAAAAACCAACTACATTGTGTGTGTGCATTATATTCATAGGTCTTGTTAGTTTCTGCTCTTTGCTAAAGTATTGTTACTAACCTGGACTGACTAATAAATAACAAATTAGCCTTAATATTAGTAGTGGTGTATCAAATTAACCTTTACATTTGATTGATTTCCCCTTTAACTATTAAAGAAATGTTCTCACCTAAATATTATTGGTAATAACTACTGCCCTTTTTCTCTTGCGTTACTCTTTGAAGTCTCAAGTGATTCCTATCTTCTTTGGTTTGCTGTTCTCAATATAATTGTAAAGTGACAGCTGAATTTATCTTTGATACAGTTACATACCTATTGGATTGAATTAAAAGTGGTGACTTTTGAGGCCTTTTACATGTACTGCTCTATAGATGTACCCAGGAGTGCCTGAGTTTAGAAATATTCCTGCTCATTGGGGACAGGAAATTGTTGATCTCCACTAATTATTTAATAAACCTGTTTTTATTTGGTAATTGTTAAAAGCAATACAGGAAAATTTGCACAGTGTTTGGTGGAAGTGTTTGGTTTCTTTCAAGTAATCAAGGTGAAGTCAGTAAAGTTGATGTAAATGTTTTTGATTAAAGCCTTGACTTTACAAAAAGAATAAAAGCTTAGAGGAGTGAGGTGCACATTGCAGGGAAAATGCAAGGCCCCAGTGTTGTTGCTAATCAGACTGGACCTTACCTATTAGCCACAAAACCAGAGGTAACCCAGAGCACCAGCTCTTCAAAAGTCCTTAACAAATTTAGAATTTTTCTGTCCTAATTAAAGAGATACGGCTGAAAATGCAAGGAACCCTAGAGGAGGTAACACTTTAAAATCACACTAAGAAGTAAATGGTGAAAAGCTGGGTTTCGTGGAAGAGGCTAAATGAGTCCAAGAGGAAAGTAAGGGTCCCCTAGGTAAGGAGAGGAGGCAGCATGGAAGGTCTGAAAATCCAAGGCTGTAACACTGTGCACTTATCATTCAGGTACAGGCTGTATTTGCTGATACACTTTTAAGGTCTCTCACTGAAAGCTCCAGAGAATGATAACAAAGGTTATTATTCTTTGATAAACATGCTTTCAAAGCAAATTGACCTGAATCTGTTTATTCAGGCCTAATTTATATCAACAACTCTTTCCGTTAGAGTCTGTACTCTACCACACAACATGCAGGCAAGATTTAAAAGACCAACATGGCTCTCAGTTCAGTTCAGTTCAGTTCAGTCGCTCAGTCACGTCTGACTCTTTGTGACCCCGTGAATCACAGCACGCCAGGCCTCCCTGTCCATCAACAACTCCTGGAGTTCACCCAAACTCATGTCCATCGAGTCGGTGATGCCATCCAGCCATCTCATCCTCTGTCGTCCTCTTCTCCTCCTGCCTCCAATCCCTCCCAGCATCAATCTTTTCCAATGAGTCAACTCTTCGCATGAGGTGGACAAAGTATTGGAGTTTCAGCTTTAGCATCGGTCCTTCCAAAGAACAGCCAGGACTGATCTCCTTTAGATGACGTGATAGTGGCATTTTATTCCTTCATCAGCAACACCTGCTCTGTGCAGAGCACTATATGGGGCACGTAGATAAAATGACCCTGCCCGTGTTCTCATTCAGTGACCTCTGAATCTCATGAGATGACAGAAAAAAAATTGTTAATGACAATCCACTTTGATTGTACTATGATAAATGTTAGTACAAGGTGCTGAGGAATCACAGATGTGGTAGCAAGCATTCTGTTACAAAGTTAAGATTTATTGGGATGGCCAAAAAGTTCCTTTGAATTTTTAAGTAAAAATATAAGACACGTTTTTTCATTTTCACCAAGAACTTGATTGAACAACGTAGTCACCATTTTGTTCTACTACCCTCTGCCATTTTATAGGCAACTTCATAATTCTGTCTTCCCAAAACTTTTTATCTTTTTGAGCAAAGAACTTTTCCAGGTATCTTTTATAGTCTTTCAGGGAATTGGAATTATTTCCACTAACAGAATTTTTAAAGACAAAAATAAATGGAAATCTGAAGGTGCAATGTCACAAATACAGCAAATCATAACTTTGCAGCCAAGTTGTAGCAATTTTTACCTGGTCATCAAAAAAGCATGCAGTCTTCCATTATCCTATGAAAGATTATGCATTTTCTGTTGACTAATTCTGGACGCTTTTTGTCAAGTGCTGCTTTCAGTTTGTCTTACTGGGATCAGTATTTACTGCCCCCAATCCCTCCCAGCATCAAAGTCTTTTCCAGTGAGTCAACTCTTCGCATGAGGTGGCCAAAGTACTGGAGTTTCAGCTTTAGCATCATTCTTTCCAAAGAAATCCCAGGGTTGATCTCCTTCAAAATGGACTGGTTGGATCTCCTTACAGTCCAAGGGACTCTCAAGAGTCTTCTCCAACACCACAGTTCAAAAGCATCAATTCTTCAGTGCTCAGCTTTCTTCACAGTCCAACTCTCACATCCATACATGGCTACTGGAAAAACCATAGCCTTGACTAGATGGACCTTAGTCGGCAAAGTAATCTCTCTGCTTTTGAATATGCTATCTAGGTTGGTCATAACTTTTCTTCCAAGGAGTAAGTGTCTTTTAATTTCATGGCTGCAGTCACCATCTGCAGTGATTTTGGAGCCCAAAAAGATAAAGTCTGGCACTGTTTCAACTGTTTCTCCATCTATTTCCCATGGAGTGATGGGACCATAAGTCTTAGATTAAGTTGAGCGATCCACTTTATCAAACATTGTTACTAAAAACCAACTACATTGTGTGTGTGCATTATATTCATAGGTCTTGTTAGTTTCTGCTCTTTGCTAAAGTATTGTTACTAACCTGGACTGACTAATAAATAACAAATTAGCCTTAATATTAGTAGTGGTGTATCAAATTAACCTTTACATTTGATTGATTTCCCCTTTAACTATTAAAGAAATGTTCTCACCTAAATATTATTGGTAATAACTACTGCCCTTTTTCTCTTGCGTTACTCTTTGAAGTCTCAAGTGATTCCTATCTTCTTTGGTTTGCTGTTCTCAATATAATTGTAAAGTGACAGCTGAATTTATCTTTGATACAGTTACATACCTATTGGATTGAATTAAAAGTGGTGACTTTTGAGGCCTTTTACATGTACTGCTCTATAGATGTACCCAGGAGTGCCTGAGTTTAGAAATATTCCTGCTCATTGGGGACAGGAAATTGTTGATCTCCACTAATTATTTAATAAACCTGTTTTTATTTGGTAATTGTTAAAAGCAATACAGGAAAATTTGCACAGTGTTTGGTGGAAGTGTTTGGTTTCTTTCAAGTAATCAAGGTGAAGTCAGTAAAGTTGATGTAAATGTTTTTGATTAAAGCCTTGACTTTACAAAAAGAATAAAAGCTTAGAGGAGTGAGGTGCACATTGCAGGGAAAATGCAAGGCCCCAGTGTTGTTGCTAATCAGACTGGACCTTACCTATTAGCCACAAAACCAGAGGTAACCCAGAGCACCAGCTCTTCAAAAGTCCTTAACAAATTTAGAATTTTTCTGTCCTAATTAAAGAGATACGGCTGAAAATGCAAGGAACCCTAGAGGAGGTAACACTTTAAAATCACACTAAGAAGTAAATGGTGAAAAGCTGGGTTTCGTGGAAGAGGCTAAATGAGTCCAAGAGGAAAGTAAGGGTCCCCTAGGTAAGGAGAGGAGGCAGCATGGAAGGTCTGAAAATCCAAGGCTGTAACACTGTGCACTTATCATTCAGGTACAGGCTGTATTTGCTGATACACTTTTAAGGTCTCTCACTGAAAGCTCCAGAGAATGATAACAAAGGTTATTATTCTTTGATAAACATGCTTTCAAAGCAAATTGACCTGAATCTGTTTATTCAGGCCTAATTTATATCAACAACTCTTTCCGTTAGAGTCTGTACTCTACCACACAACATGCAGGCAAGATTTAAAAGACCAACATGGCTCTCAGTTCAGTTCAGTTCAGTTCAGTCGCTCAGTCACGTCTGACTCTTTGTGACCCCGTGAATCACAGCACGCCAGGCCTCCCTGTCCATCAACAACTCCTGGAGTTCACCCAAACTCATGTCCATCGAGTCGGTGATGCCATCCAGCCATCTCATCCTCTGTCGTCCTCTTCTCCTCCTGCCTCCAATCCCTCCCAGCATCAATCTTTTCCAATGAGTCAACTCTTCGCATGAGGTGGACAAAGTATTGGAGTTTCAGCTTTAGCATCGGTCCTTCCAAAGAACAGCCAGGACTGATCTCCTTTAGATGACGTGATAGTGGCATTTTATTCCTTCATCAGCAACACCTGCTCTGTGCAGAGCACTATATGGGGCACGTAGATAAAATGACCCTGCCCGTGTTCTCATTCAGTGACCTCTGAATCTCATGAGATGACAGAAAAAAAATTGTTAATGACAATCCACTTTGATTGTACTATGATAAATGTTAGTACAAGGTGCTGAGGAATCACAGATGTGGTAGCAAGCATTCTGTTACAAAGTTAAGATTTATTGGGATGGCCA
Organism: Cephalophus harveyi; assembly: GCA_006410635.1. NCBI lineage: Eukaryota > Metazoa > Chordata > Mammalia > Artiodactyla > Bovidae > Cephalophus > Cephalophus harveyi. The sequence continues at coordinate 164,490 of SJYT01018490.1, forward strand.
AAAAGTTCCTTTGAATTTTTAAGTAAAAATATAAGACACGTTTTTTCATTTTCACCAAGAACTTGATTGAACAACGTAGTCACCATTTTGTTCTACTACCCTCTGCCATTTTATAGGCAACTTCATAATTCTGTCTTCCCAAAACTTTTTATCTTTTTGAGCAAAGAACTTTTCCAGGTATCTTTTATAGTCTTTCAGGGAATTGGAATTATTTCCACTAACAGAATTTTTAAAGACAAAAATAAATGGAAATCTGAAGGTGCAATGTCACAAATACAGCAAATCATAACTTTGCAGCCAAGTTGTAGCAATTTTTACCTGGTCATCAAAAAAGCATGCAGTCTTCCATTATCCTATGAAAGATTATGCATTTTCTGTTGACTAATTCTGGACGCTTTTTGTCAAGTGCTGCTTTCAGTTTGTCTTACTGGGATCAGTATTTGTTGAAATTAATCATTTTATTTTCCTGAAGGAGCTCATATATATAGAGGACTCCCTTCCAATCCCACCACATACACAGCATAACCTTCTTTGGATGAAGGCTGGCCTTTGGTGTGGTTGTTGGTTTTATTTTGCTTGCCCCACAGTCTTTTCCTTCCACATTATTGTACAGTTATATCCACTTTTCGTTGCCTGTTACAATTTGTTTTAAAAACAGAACATTTTTGTTACATTTAAGTAGAGAATCACATATGGAAATACGATCAAGAAGATTTTCTTTTGCTTAACTTATGTGGACGAAGAAGGCAATGGCATTCCACTCCAGTACTCTGGCCTGGAAAATCCCATGGATGGAGGAGCCTGGTAGGCTGCAGTCCATAGGGTCACTGATTTGGACACGACTGAGAGACTTCACTTTCACTTTTCACTTTCATGCATTTGAGAAGGAAATGGCAACCCACTCCAGTGTTCTTGCCTGGAGAATCCCAGGGATGGGGGAGCCTGGTGTGCTGCCGTCTATGGGGTCGTGCAGAGTCAGACACGACTGAAGCGACTTAGCAGCAGCAGCAGCAGCAACTTACATGGAACCTGAACATCAAAATGATTAACATAATCAAGCTCGTGCAAATGATTTTCAGTGTTTGATTTAGATATTTTGAGTATGCTGGCTCTCTCTTGTGTGGTCTAACACTGTTTTCAGTTGATCTCTCAGTTGATTGCTATCAACTTCAACTGGTCTACCCAACCGTGGAGTATCATCCAGTGAAAATCTCTACTGTGAAACTTCACAAACCACTTTTGACATGTTCAATCAATCACAGCACCTTCTCTATACATCACACAAACATTTTCTTGCATTTCGGTTGGTTTTTACTTTTCTTGCAATAATAAAGCATAATGGCTGAAAATGTTGCATTTTTTTTTCTTCCATCCTCAGTATTAAAATGGCTACACAAAAATTGACCAGTTTGCTAAGGTTTTTTTTGTTGTTGTTTTTAATTTTATTTATTTATTTATTTATTTATTTTTACTTTATTTTACTTTACAATACCGTATTGGTTTTGCCATACGTTGACATGAAACCACTACGGGTGTATACAAGCTCCCAATCCTGAATCTCCCTCCCACATCCCACCCCATATCCTCTCTCTTTAATGCACACTGATATGACAGCTGTCACAATACAATCCAACAATTGTTTTGAATGAAGTTAGACAACTAAGTGCTACTAGAGTCATCTTACAGAAAAATTGAACAAAAGTTTTGGCCAACCCAAGAGAATGAAGTATTTCTGGGTTTCTGGGTGTTTTTGTCCCTACTGTATGTTTCAGCGCATTAAATGGTGTGAATGTATATAACATAGGAACAGTATTATCTGCAACCTGTATTAAAGAGAGCATTCTGCATCTGATTACCTAATTGTCATAGACCTTCTGTGGCTCAGGAAGTTAAGGAAACAGCTTTTAATGTAATTGAGTAGTATTTAAAGATTTCCTTCCTACCTAGGTAAATACAAAGGAAGGGTATCTCCATCTAGTGCTGTGCGTTGCAGTTTCAGTGCAGCCTATACAATAAAATGCTTTATAGAGAACTTTTTCTGTCTAGTTGGCTTTGTCTAAAACCACTGCTATTCCAGAATTAATATGCACAGTACATGTGGCTCCAGAGGACATTAACTTGCTTTCTCATTCATCCACCAAGTAGTTCCTGAGCACCAGTTGTATCTAGGCACAGTGCCAACTCAGGGGGTGCTATTCTCTAGGAATAGTCAGTGCAGAAGGAGAGAGACAGACCTAATTCTGACATACATGTGTGCATCATGACTGAATGAACAGAGAGCTCTGGTGATGGCATTAATTTTATATATGTTGAGATTGATACTTGAAGTCAGTTCAAATCATAGTCAGTAGATTGTGTAAAGACAGTTGGTTTTATTTTACATTTAAGAAAATTTAGGTTAGATTTCTGCCTCTCTTCAGGTACAAAAATAAATTCCAGACAGATTAAAGATTTAAACATTTTTAATGATTAAATATAAAATTACTAAAAGAAAAATTAGAACATTTTACAACTGTTGGAAGGAAAAGTCCAATCTTAGAATAGCACCAGTGCCAAAAAGCCATTAAGGAAGTGATTGACACATTTAAATAAATTTAGTTGTAGGTGGCATAAACAACCAGCACATCAAAGGTGCTTGTGAAATTTCCTAGCAGAAAATTGTTTAGATTGAAATACCACGTGCTGAAATGATGTTTGAATTAATATGCTGTTGTTCTCACATTTCATAACAACATTGAAGATGAGCAGATTGAGTAAAATATTTGATAAAAGGAAAAAATGTATATAACATACAAATAGCTATTAAATATATAGGAAAATGGTCAACCACAAAATATTTGAATACAGTTGTTTAAAACTAAAATGAAATATCCTTGTGACCCAAGAGAATGACAAAAATGGCCTGTGCACTGTTAATGTATATGTAATTGGTCCATTATTTCTGGAGGGTGACCAACCTGTCATTATGATGAAAGAGAATATATATTCTCTTTGACTCTATCCAGTCTGGGAAATTATCCTGCAAAAGTAATACTTCACTGACAAAAGGTAGTTACTGAATTGGTTTTGAAATAAGAAAAAATTGGGAGCTACTTTCATCAGGTGAATCCATGTTAATTTTAAATACGGTAAGGAGACCTCTTAATTGGATAAAGTGCTCGTCCTCTGGCACTGATTAACATCTAGTTCCTTCCAGGTCTGTTTTTCCTCTGTAGAAAAGAACAATACTAATTTTTAAAAACTGGAATACCAGATTATATACTACATGAACCCATTTATGTAAATATATGCATGTGTGTGTGTGTGTGTGTGTACGATATGGGTATATATTTTTCTATGTACTGTTAAAAATTTGTAACCATATTTTATACTTCCAGTGTTTCTTAGGGATCAAACAATAAATTACACTCCTTTTAACACATACCAAAGTGAACAAGTTGTTGCCTAAGGGATTATGAGAGTAACAGGACCATTCCCTTGTAGGATATGGACTAAATTTTTCATAAAACTCATATAATCAGAAAAAGCAATAAAGATATTTTCTTGTTGGTAGGAAATAGTTGAAGATAGAAATCTAGTAGAAGTTATGTGGCCCTGATTTTTTAACCTTTAAATAGTGAAAAGTTTTATCACATAGGAAGCATTTGTCTCTCTGTGTTCTTGTGTGAATCAGGTAGAGCCATACACATTGTAAATTTATGACATGATAATGTAAGAACAGTGCTGAATTTTAGATTATTGCTAAATGGATCTCAAAAGTTTCACTCTCAAATCTCCCAGTGCCCCAGAATCTAAGTTGATGTCATTGGCTGTCTTGTTTTCCTGCGAGTCCGTTGAATAAAGTTTCCCTGGCCTCTTTGGAAAAATCAGGGCAGTAGTCGAGGTGGGGCAAAAAAATGAAAAGCATTAATTTTTGTCTGGCTCTGATTTACATATTTGTGTCTTACAGGCTTATTTCCATCTGGGTATCAATGAAAAATTAGGACTCTGCGGAAGGCCAGATAGACCTATTGGCTGCCTTGGTACATCAAAGGTGCTCATGAAATTTCCTTATAGAGCAATCTTCAGATTGTAATACCACAGACTAGAATGATGTTTGACCTGTTGTGCATCCATTTGCACATTTCATCATACTTGTGCTAATTATCTCAATTATTATTTTCTACAAGTAAATAATTAGTTTTGTATGCTATCATGAACTCTTCTAAAAATAAATACACATCTCACTGTTACTTCTAAGCATAGTAAGATATCTGATTGTAGTAGTATTTACTCAGATTTTTTCCATTACAATAGAGGTGAACTACTTTATCAGCATACTGATTCAATTAAGAAACTAAAATTTCTTGATAGTACATAGATTTTATAAGATTATTTGCTTATTTAGAATAAACATCAGTTTTAATTTTTAAGACTGTAGTATTGTACCTTTGCCTTTCGTCTGTTTCATATATATGTATGGATGGATATATGACTTTTTTTTACTATTACTTACAGATTTATCGCATTCTAGGAAAGACTGTGGTTTGTTACCCTATCATCTTTGACCTTAGTGATTTCTACATGTCTCAAGATGTTTTACTGCTGATAGATGACATAAAGGTAGCCTTTTAATTGAAGGAGATGATTTTGTTTCTACTGAGTCTATCGTATGTTAAATGACTCCTGGGTCTATGCTACTGGATTAATACAGTATCAAATATGAAAGTTAAACAACATCTGCATAGTTTTGGGGAGTTAAACTACTTGCAGCCTTAGAATAATAGATGTATTCTGTTTTATACAAAGTTGTATGACTTTATTTGCTCTACCTACTACAAATGGAATAAAAGGATATATATATATATATTGTGAAGCAGAGGGGTAACTGTTTTGGAAACCAGGTTCATATAACAGTAAATTTATCTCTTTTTGAACAAAGTTGAGTTAGCAAAATGATTTTATTTATGAAGAATTTCAAATAAAACCTCACCTAACTCATAATATCCTGTCAGTTAAAATCTCCTTTATTCCCTTTTCCATTTGCAGAGTAGAGATGCTTAGAGTCATGGCCTAGAGCATGAAGTCTGGAGCCAGATTTACTTGTTAAAATCTTGACTCCACTGTTTACCAGCTTTGTGATCTTGGGCAAATTAGTTAACTTCTCTGTGTTCCTGTTTTCTCATCTGTTTAACTGAATAGGACTGTCCTGAGGATTAGGAGTTAATATATGCATAGCCCTCAGAATAGTGCCTGGTACATAGTGAAATGTTATGTATGTGTTTGATGTGATAATGATGATAATAGAAATTGAGTCAAATAAAGAACTCTCCATGTTTCTGATGGTATATATAGATTCAGCCCAATCTCTTCTACCTACTGTAATATAAATTGTGGAGTGAGAATGAAATCTTCTGGATGATAACCTTGGGTTGATTTTACTTCCCTGAGACCACTCTTGAACTGTATTTGCTAGGCCTCAAAAAAACAAAAACAAAAACAAGGCAACCTTAAGACATGTGTGATCTGGTGATCTGATAATTTGTAAGAACAAAGTTTAAAGTCAAAATGATTTCTAGCTTAACTTGAGTGTTATTAGAACATTTCTACCCCTAAGTAGTCTATCTTATCCAGAATTTGTGAAATTATCTAGATATGTAAGAGTTTTGTTGGCTCTTTGCCACTAATGGTTAAGCATCCTGATCAACTCAGATACTATGCCATTACATCCTACCTCATTCTTATGTTTTAATAGAATGCACTCCAGTTTATTAAGCAATACTGGAAAATGCATGGACGTCCACTTTTCCTTGTTCTCATCCGGGAAGACAATATAAGGTAGGTTGATGAAAGAAGTGAGGTGCATGCATCTCACTGCCATTATTGCTGTGAACCCTTTGGAAGCAGGGCCTCCTTGCATTTTTATATCCATCTCAGCATGTGACAGAGTGGTTTGCATATATAAAAGGCACTTAGTACTAGATGATTAATTTCTCATTCTGTTGTTAATATGCACATTTTATCTGTTTATATTTTTCAGAGGTAGCCGATTCAATCCCATATTAGATATGCTGGCAGCTTTTAAGAAAGGAATGATTGGAGGAGTCAAAGTTCATGTTGATCGTCTACAGGTAGTCTTCTGAATTTCAGTGTTTCGAATCAAAGTTCATGTTGATCGTCTACAGGTGGTCTTCTGAATTTCAGTGTTTCTTTTTCCAGCACAATTAATCCTTAGAATCAACTCTGTTTCTTAATTATATTCTTTGTAAGGTTTTTGTCTGAATGTTTTATTCTCTGTCTACCTTCCTATTCCCATTGTCACCACCCTATTTATCTGATCCTTCCAATCTGATGCTTGAGCAATTGAACTGGTTTCCCTTCAGAATTTTAGACTTTAAAAGGTCATCTCTTACCTCACTTTTGCATCTGAGGAAGCTGGAGGCCAGAGTGGTGAAGGGACCTGTATAATCTCAGGTTCTTTGACTCCATGGTCCAGTGCTCTTTTCCCTACCCCACAGTGACATCCAACCTGGAGATAATGCTTGTTCCATTCAGATTTTACAGCTTTATGCTCACAGCTCCTAAATAACAGAATCCCTTTGTGGTTCCTATTAGCCATAGCAGCCTCTCTGCCTACAATTATCTCCTGCTAAACATTCTTTCAGCTTCAGCCAATACAGCTTAATTACTGTGTTCTCAGCTTTTTGAGGTTCTGCCCCTTTCTGCTCACTCCATTTCCTCTGCCTGGAGTAGCCTCCTTTCTTTCTACATCACTGAGCTTTGAAGTCTTACTGAACATTAAAAGCGAGTTCTGCAGAATCACTCAGTCCAGAGAGGATACTTTTCTTTTTTAATACCCTTTTATGACCATTAGCATAAACTATCCAAATTCTAGTCCATTATGGGCTTAAATGTCTTATTTCCATTAAAAAGTTGTGATCATTCATAGTCTTTTATGTGGTAGGTGCACAGTTTTGAGTAAGAAAGAGGAAAATTTATAAAGAGGGACCTATGTAAGTAACCTGGTAAATGGCATGTTTACATTCTCATTCACCATTGCTTGTGTTTTGTATACTCAATTGATTTTTATCTAAGTTTTTATCTTTTCCCATTATTTTTTGTTTTGTCTTTTTGTATGTAATGCTTTCTGGGGCAATTTCCTTGATATTTAGCATGTAGCTCCTCTGCTGATTTTTGTGTTTTAGCTATCTCGTTTTTAATTTTCTCTTTTATAGTATCTTGTCCTTTTTTTCTGAATATTATATTTTGTCTTATCCTTCTAAGAATATTAACAGGATAGCTTTGGAAATCTTTCCTTTGTACATTATCTCTTTCAGATTTCTTTTCTCTGTTTTCAGGGGCCTCATTCTTTCATGTTGGAGTCATTTGTTAGCTATCCCTTTATGTTTAAGAGTGAAAGAATAAAAATTTATTGGAAGCTGTGTATTTGGGAACAACGATCATTGTCATGGTGAATTTACTTATAAGGTGGGCTAGTGGCAAGGACCATTTTTGCTGAGGAAAACCCCAGGTGCCAATAACTGCGTGTTTTTTTCTTCTGGGTTTTTCAGGTTCCCAGAAAATAAACATCTAGCCTTCTGCTTGAAGGATGTACATTTTGCTTCCGTGTCCTGAGAGCAGGGTTGGGTTAAGGAGCCAGGGGTGTTGCACTGTTCTGTACAGTATGAGAAACATCTCTCAGTTGTTGCTTTCTACCAATGCAGATTCAGAAGACAGTGAAATGGTACATTATCAGATTGTATAGGATACTTACAACAGTACAGATTATTTTCACATAGGCAACACAAGTGGCTTAATCCTAACAGCATAGATGCTGCTGCTGCTGCTGCTGCTAAGTCGCTTCAGTCGTGTCCGACTCTGTGCGACCCCATAGACAGGAGCCCAACAGGCTCCCCTGTCCCTGGGATTCTCCAGGCAAGAACACTGGAGTGGGTTGCCATTTCCTTCTCCATTGTGTGAAAGCGAAAAGTGAAAGTGAAGTCGCTCAGTCGCATCCGACTTCTAGCGACCCCATGGACTGCAGCCCACCAGGCTCCTCCATCCATGGGATTTTCCAGGCAAGAGTACTGGAGTGGCTTGCTATTGCCTTCTCCGGCATAGATGCTAGACCATGAGTTTGTGCAACACTGCACTTTGAAAGTCGGAGCAATGGATAACAGCTTCTCATCACTAAGCAGTGAAGCCTTTGTTCATATCTACATCTTGGACATAAATGACAGCTTTCCAATTTTTAATCAGTTCATTTATGAGTCTTTCACTTAAACTATTATTTAATCTTTATATCTTCTGCTCTCTGCTGTGCACTAAACCCTTGAGTACAGTCTTAACCAGAGAAAAAGCCTCTTTTCGTCTTGTAAAACCGAAATACTATACCCATTAAGCAACCCGTCACACTCTCAAACCAGCCTTTGTCTTCTCTTTAGTATAGGACATGGAAATGACACCTGTGTACTTCTCTGGGCCTTTATTTAAGGCTCTTTCAAATGTCTTCAGCCCATGATCTATAGTCTCTCTCATCACTGGGCCTCAGCATCACTTCCTAGCTTCATCACCCAGGACATGTCTTCATGCAGCTAATTCTCAGTCCTGATTTCCACTCCAAGAGTACTGAGTACTTTCCAAATCTTTAATGTGATTTATTTTTTTCCCTGTTCATGCTATTACTCTATTCTAGAACTGCTTTTTTTCTTTTTTCCTTTTAAGTCATACTTTAATTTTATAACTTAGATCAATCTCAACCTCTTTAGTGAAGTCTCCAAGTCTGGAACTAATTTCTCCTTCCAGTGTGCTTCTGTGGCATTTTCCTTGAGCTCTGCTATAGCTCTTATTTTAGGTAGAACTAGTTTCTTGTGCCTGCTTCCCTGTGTGCATTGCACGCTCTTATTAGTCCAGGCTTTACTCATCTCTGCATTCCCAGAGTATTCTGCTCACTACTGTTCTCTCTGTAAGAAATATGTAAATATTGGTTCCTTGATTCGAGAAATACTTACTGAGTGACCTCTCTAGGCAGTGGAGATATAATGGTGAAAAAAAATATACAGAGTTCCTGATCTCATGAGACTTATTTTAGTAGGAGAGCAAAACCAAAGATAAGGCCAGATAGGGATTCAGAGTAATGGGATGGAGTACAGTCTTTGGTGGTATGTTTAGTTGGAGAGGGTCTTAGGGGATGTAATTGAATATCACTTTTGAATATCATTTTTGAATACTGTATTGCATTTGACATATATATTTGTCAATATTAAGTTATTAAATTACCATCAGAACTAAAGTATTAATGCCTAGCAAAATAATTGCAATAGTTTTTTTAATAAAACTAGCCAAGATTTTATAATACCCACACATGGAGTATAACCTTTAAATATTATGAATCACTGCATTGTATACCTCTGACATATAATATTTTACAACTGTAATTCAATTAAAAAAAAATAATTTAGGAGCCTCTCCAACCAACTAAATTTTTTAAATCAAAAACTCTGTAGACTGTTAATGAAATCTGCAACTTATCTGTTAATTCAGAGTAGCATTTACTTTATGAGTTGAATTAATGTGTATTATGTGAATTTTGTTCATGCTATATCCTTAATACCTAGCATAGTGCTTGGCATATATGTGTTCAGTAAATAGTTGTCTAACAAATTAGTTAACTGTAGAGCAAGATGTTCAAGGGTAAGTCTGCATCTTAGGAAACACCACTCTGTAGACTTTAGGTTTGCTTTGTACTGCCCTCTGCCCAGGCACAGACTTTCCTCTCAGACCCTAACTGTAGCTGGGCCACATAAAAATGTGCAAACTAGTTGCATATTTGGCCTTTCTCATTCAGATTCTGCAAGGAGGCTTTAGTATGATTGGTAACATGTTCATTCTGCCATTGGTAGTGGCTATTTGTTGATCATCTTCTTTATGAATTTTCACTAGAAGAGAAGACAGCACAACTCTGGAGGTTAGCCAACAAGAGTAACATTCCCTAAATCCTGTTGCTTCACATTTGAAATGAACAGGAGAAAGTAGAGAAAGTAACATATGTAACACAGTTTTGATTAAAGAATTACCTTATTTTTAAAGTAACAATTTATGGCTTGTTTCCTAGTCAGTATATTTCTCACTTGACAATTCATCAGAAATTTAGAAGTGACACTTAGTGCCAAAAATCATTGTGGGTTATCATTCATTTATACATGAACCACTGGTAAGCAACTATTATGTTCAAGTTTGGCCTCATTTAGTTTGCTCAAGGGGTTCTCTGGTAGCTCAAATGGTAAAGAATCTGTCTACAATGCAGGCAGACCTGGGTTCAATCCCTGGGTGGGGAAGATGCCCTGGAGGAGGGCAACCCACTCCAGTATTCTTGCCTGGAGAATCCCATTGACAAAGGAGCCTGGCAGGCTATGGTTAACAGGGTCTCAAAGAGTCGGACATGACTGAGCAACTAACACACACACAATGGGATATAAAATGACCAAATATTGCTTGCCAGAATATAGAGAAGCACTGGCCTAGATACTCAATAACTTCATGATCCTGAAAAATGGAGATTTGGCAGTATCATCATTGGATAGCCTTGAAATATATTATGGTAGCCAAATCCAAAGAGTAATTTCACATTATATTTTCTGAATACAGTTTTAATACTTCATGGTTTTTTTAAGCCTCACATTTTTGTCTTTTAGCACTTTAATAAGTTCTGAGTTTTTAATTGAACTTATAACAAGAGGATAGAAAGAAAAAACAGTTCATCTGATTCTGCTATTTATTATAACTCATGAACTTGTAGCTTGACGTTTATGTTCTATTTCAGGGGGGTTTGTTGTGTGTGAAAATCTATCTGATTTTAGAATGTTCATTTTAAGAAATTACTTAACAATCATGTCTATTTTTTAAGTAAACTTTTTCTAAAAGTATTGTATACTTACAGAATAGTATGTGCATAAATCATAATGTTATTGCTTGATAAATTTAAGAGTTGTGAATCTTTTCTCAATCGCATTTCAGACACTAATATCTGGAGCTGTGGTTGAACAACTTGACTTCTTACGAATCAGTGAAATAGAAGAGTAAGTTCCTTTAGGTTATTTATTGTGTTTCTTGCGATTTCATTAGGAATGCAGGAAATATGAAACTTTTTCTTTTAAATTCTAGGCTTCCAGAATTTAAGAGTTTTGAGGAATTAGAAGTTCCCAAACATTCAAAAGTCAAACGACAAAGCAGCACCTCCGATGCTCCCGAACAGGAACAGAAGCCAGATGTTACCATGACTGAATGGAGAAACAAACCCACCTATGAAATTCTTCAAAAACTGAATGTGAGGAAGATGCAATTCCCACATGACCCTGAGTGAGGTTGACAGAGCAGGAATTCTTTTTGTCCTCCCAGAGAAGGTAGCAACTAGCCTGGAAGTAGATGGCCTGTCTATAACTGAGGCAGTAATGAGAAGTAGTTCTCATGGTCTAATATTAGCGTGAATGTCTTTAAGTTGCTTAAAATGTATTGTCTTGTGTATGAAAGTATTAAATAGCCCATTAAAGAAGTATAGTTGCTTTGGGGATCTCAGATTTCTCTTATTTTCCCAATCTGGGCCTTCTCTCCTGTCTCAGTGTTTAGGTCGTGCTTGCTTTGAGTCTCTCCAGTCACTGAAGAAAGCAATCCTATAACTACATCCATATGAATATTAGGTTAGCAACCTAGTATTATCCCATCTCTGAGGTTATTTGCATTTTAGAGGAGGACAGGTGAGGATGTAGAGTATAGTACCTATCAAAAGAAATATAATTTTAATGGTAGAGCTATGAACACATTGACATTTTATTGGACCATCCAAATTTGAATAGGCTAAATGTATAGCCTGCCAGATATCAGTTCTTGTGATTGATCATTACTACCTATAAATCTATATAAGCATGAATATGATATAATAGGCATAAAACAAAACATATGATAAGCAGCCTACACATGTCCCCTTCTTTCATCCTCCTCTCCACAATGAGTCAGTAACAACGTGGTCTCCCATTTATGAACAAGTAAAGTCAAAAAAGGAGCAGATAAATGACTTGGCCAAATCTTTCAGAGGGTGACAGCATCAGTGTCACCTGCATTAGCTTATAGATAACATATTTTCTATTCATTACTTATTTCCTGGAAAATATGATTGTTAAATTCTACTACCCCAGGAAGCCTGCTTGTCTACCCACTGTTTCCAAGATAGCTAAAAATAGTTGTATAATGTCATCTTATGCCTGGTAATATATCAATGACATTTTATCTTTTCTCAATTGCATAGCAGAATATTTCCTCTTTGCATCATGAGGTTTCATGATTAGTTACTCCCTGTGGTAATTTTTGTACCCATTTCATTCCAGTTACTCATAGTGATTTATATTTTCAGGACTGTAGTTGTCTGGCTAGCCAAGCCATCCTACTGGGTATACTGCTCAAAAGAGAAGGCCCCAACTTCATCACAAAGGAAGGTAAGAGTATCTAACTAAGAGAACACTTTAAATAAAAAGACTTCTCTATTTTTGAACATATATCAAAAATGCATAATGAACATGCACTAAACTGTTACAAGTTATTTTCTTCTCTAGTAAACCTTTCTTTTTTAATTTTTAAAAGTTAAAAGTTTTTTAAAAGGAAAATGTTCATTCGTACCCCTAGAATGGAATAGACTATTTGATGTATGAACTCCTGAATTGCTTTCATGCAGTAATGCTTGTTTGTTTGTCTGATTATCTCAGTGGTGTTGGAGCCTGGATTCTGCCTGTGACTCTTAGCCTCTGATGACTCCATAGTTGTTTATTGACAGTTTCTATTTCCACTTTTATTTTCTGTATGTTTTTAAGAACAATACTGAATCATTATAGCCATAAGAATTAGCTCCTTCATGGTCTGCAGCAGCCATTTGGAATGGAACATGGCATTTAATAGAATTGCACTGTCAAGACTGTTTATAAAAATAAGTCATTTTTAATTGTGTTTGTGTCCACTGTGCATCAAGGCTGAAACCCAGTTATCCCTGAAATCTACAATCATATATTGAGTCACTACTCTAAAGAATCTTTGAATTCTACATCATGGTCTACTTCTGGCATTTCATAATACAGAATAATGTTGGATATGTTTCAAGTATTTAATATCTAACTACCCAGAATTTTTGGCTCATCTGAAAGTCCTCTGTCCAGTGAGGCATATTGATTTAGTTAGAATTAGAAATTGAGTTGATATTCTATACAGCAATGTAATTAATAAGATTTATAGTTCTGGTAGTGAACTAAACATAATTGTTTATTCAGATAAACAATTCAGATAAAGAAACTAAGGTTTACTTAGTTTTTACATTATTGTAGCTAAGAGACAACTTTCTTGAGTATTATACAGTTTTAGTTTTTTAATTTAATGAAGACAGAAGAACTCTAAGCAAATTCAAACAGAATCTTTCCTGTTCCTAATTAATCTTGAAACTCAAAGTGTAAAAAGGATCCCAGTTATATTGAGAACATTTATCAAAATTTATACTTTAAAACAAAGCGATCATTAAAAAGCAGACATTTCATTAGGAACTTAGAATTCAGAATGGTTATTTTAGTAGTAGGCTTCCCAGGTGATAGTCGTGGTAAAAGAACCCGCTTGCCAATGCAAGAGACATAAGAGATGCCAGGTCCATTCTTGGGTCGGGAAGATCCCCTAGAGGAGGGCATGGCAACCTACTCCTGTATTCTTGCCTGGAGAATCCCATGGACAGAGGAGCCTGCTGGGCTACAGCCTATAGGGTTGCAAAGAGTTGGACATGACTGAAGGGTAAACTTAGCACGTACACGTGTATTTTAGTAATGCTTTAAGATAAAACAATTTATATAAAATAGTTTATAATGAAAATGTCAAGAGAATTATTTTTCAAACCATTTTTTAAGCTTGGTAATAATATTCATCTGTTACTTAGATATTTAAAAGACTTTACATGTTTTAAATCTGTGAAACTTTATATATTAAAAATCATAAGCATCTGCAGAATCTGAATATAATTTTATCCAACTTGCTATAAAGCAATGAAAATAAATTCAGGGTAAAAAGATAAAGATTCTATTCTTTACCCTTGTTTGGTTTCTGATCATATACAGAATCATCACAACATTTTTTTGAACAAATAAATGAAGAGTTTTATATATATATATACAGAGTCTGCAGTATTTTGTTCAATTTGCCATATTCTGTTTTTTTATTTTCTGTAGTAAATTAAAATAACATTTTTATTTGTTAAATATACTGATTATATATTAAGAAAACAATGAATTTCAAGAAATAAAATATTTGTCAAAATCATATACTCAAACTACGTTGTAACAAGGGCTGGGGACATTCACACTATATATTTGGGTTACGTATTTAATTATGTCAGGTTTTTTTAAGGAGAATAAATGTTATGCATTTAACTAAAGCTTTTTTCAACAAAGACTCTATTATCCGATGTCTAGGTACTGTTTCTGATCACATTGAGAGAGTCTATAGAAGAGCTGGCAGCAAAAAGCTTTGGTTCGTATTAGCGTCCTTGTCATATGTTTTTTTAATTGTGTTATCATATTCAGTATCCTAAAGATAATGGACCAGTGTTAAAGGTGGCTAGTCATTCTGATTTTTCCTTTTAAGTTCCATGGTTGCAGCACTGCGAGTGCCTACTTTCTAAGGATCTGCCTACAGTGCATTTTATCTTGACTCTCCCAAGATATTAAAAGCATGTCTGGGAGTAAAGACATCTGTAGGAATAGGACCTGGAGAGGATGCACTGGCATGATGTTCTAATGACTTTTTCCTATCCTGCACCTCCTCTGTCCCAGCAAGGTGTTTTAGGTTCTAATTTGTATTTTGAAAACTTGTTGTTATAGAGGGTCATGAAGAGACCAGTGTTTCGTTTAAACACAAGCAAAGTATAATATACTTAGAAGATAGTTCTCTCATGGCTTAAGTTTAATGAATCCTAATGATTGTAGTTACTGCATAAAAAGTAACTGATATGTCCTGCAGAGGTAGTCTCTTCCCAGAGACTGAGGAAAACTTAGGTAAGTTGAGGTAAGATTGTTGACATTCACAGTGGGGTAGGTATGCCTAAATGCATGCCCTCTGCATCTTTGAAGCAATTCTAACAGTTTTACTAGCAGAATCTAACATTTTGGAAATTAATAGTATATAAATATACATATATATATTTTAATAACCCATTATTATCTAATTTTGAAAAAAGAAATCTCAAGAAAGTATCATGTCATAAGAAACTCCCTTAACGTCAATGAACCTCAGTTTTCTAATCTCTAAAATAAAAGGATTAGACAAAACATCTCTTAGCAGTATTTCAACTCTAATTTATAGTAAATATACTATTCCACTCAAGAATAAATTGCATAATAACCCTGTGGTTAAGTCTCAGATTTTCGCTGTAAATTCTCAGCACAGTAAGGCATGCAAACAAATAGATGTTGCTTTTTAGTCAGTAAATTTCAAATCTGGTCTATAATCTTTGGTTAAGCAAACCTACTTTTACTTTATGTTTAATACTAGATAAATCATTAGCAAACATTAGAGTCCTGACTGTTATGTTTAAAAGAACAAACTCCTGGAAGTTTTATTTACTGTATTTTCCCTTTTATGGCTTTCCACTGACACACCCAGGTTGGCGGTACGCTACGGGGCTGCATTTACGCAGAAATTTTCTTCCTCTATAGCCCCACACATTACTACTTTTCTGGTACATGGGAAACAGGTAACATGCACAAATTGTCAAAACTCCAGCTGCTTGAAACGCGTGGGCTTATTTGCGTTCTCAGGGTTAAATATGTCTTTTGGTCTTATAGTGTGTGGGTGAAAGCTTCTCTAAAAGTAGGAAGTGTTTGTTTCACTAACTTTATCAGATATGACTGAATTTTCTACTAGTTGATCTATGTTGAGATTAAGCAACGTGTTTTTTATAGGTCAACTTCCATGGATATCCTGAAATACAAGGAAACACCTTTAAACCTGCATTTTTATTTTATTTTCTCCATCTGAAAGTTCCACATGGATTTTTACTTTTGATGGGGGGAAAATGTTTTATGTATTGCATGTGCTGTGCTTAAAAATCCGTTCTTCTTACAGTCTAAGACTTTTTCAGAAATGTTAAAATAGTAGTGTGAATTACTTCCTTCAACATTCTGGCAAGGAAAAAAAAAAAAAAAACGCTGGTATCTCATTGTATCACTTCCTAAAATTGAGTACTAAGTGAATTCCCTAATCCAGGGATTTGGTTACTAGGCACCAAAGGAAACTTGATTTACAGCGGTTATAGGAATAGTGTCATGTACCCGTGACAGTCTTAATAATAAAATTTTTAATACAAAGTCAGAATAATCAATTCCTCCTCCTACACCGCTCCCTGACAAAGGGATAGTTAGGCTTCCTCTTCTCTGTTTTTAAGTTGTTAATAGCAGGAATAATGCTGGTGGCAGAGGTGAGGATGAAGCTATCCCTCCCTAATTCTTGATAGTCCTACAGTCTGGAAGACTTCAGCTGTTAGGTCCAGTGTCTTGGGGTCAGTGTTTCATTCATATTATTAAGTGAGGACCTAATTGTACAGATTTTTTTAATTCCCCCCATTCAGGGGCCCATTCATTCATCATTTAGATTTGTCAACCTCTGGCGTGCTCTCTTCTTTGCCCCCAGGTCGGTGGTGCGCCATGCAGCAAGTCTTTTAAGTAAACTAGTGGACAGCCTGGCCCCATCCATTACTAATGTTTTAGTGCAGGGCAAACAGGTAAGTAGCTGATTTTCAGACTCTCGGTCACAGTCACAAAGATTTCTGGGTAGGACCCTGGTTTTTAAATCTGGCAAGCCTCAGCATCACAGGCCTCTCACAACCACATTTACAGTGGCTCAGGCGTTTCTACAGAAGGCTCCTTCCCCAAGCAAAATCTAGTCTTAAAGAAGTACAGATATAGAATATCTGTGCTGCACCTTAGAGATTTAATTTTAAGCTCCTGTGTTGAGATCAGTGAAAATACTGACAAAGAAAATGGTGTGACACCTACTAAAGCACTGCAGACAGGCTTAGGATAGGTGGGGCAACAATAGGGAGTAGTGAAGGGCATGTTCTCCTTTTACTTCACCAGAACTCTTCTCCCCATTAGAAATGCATTGGCTCCCCAAATTCTTAACCCTCTGGGCCCCTCTCCTTCCAGGTTCTCTCCCACCAGGGCCAACTCTTGCCAGCTCTTCCTCACAGAAAACCATTAGCAGTCCCTTTCTCCTCTGGGTTCTCAAAATAGGCCTGTTACACTTCTCACAGTCTGCCCTGGATCCCAGTTCATTTGAATGTGTGTTTCTCACAGGGTAGACCATGAAGCCCTGGAAGTCAGGGCCTATGTCTTGTCTAGCACTGTCCCTTTGTGCCCACTATGGCCTTGTAGAGGCACTTGGTGAATGTGGATTGAATTGAGCCTGTGCATGTGGGTATGTGGAGTGGGATATGGCTGCTCATTTTTTGTTTTTCTGTAAGCTCTGATTACTTGGCTGAATCATCATTTGATTGGAATGAAAAGCTATGTGCTTTCTATCTCTTCTTTGGGAATATGTGTGCTTTATCATGTCTTCCTGACAGTTAACCTAGGGATGTAATAAGCTTTAATAATACAAAAAACTATAACCCTCTTTAATGGAATCAACCCATTGTTCATATCTCAGGGCTCTTAATTCATTAAAATTGAAATTATTTCATCCCGACATCAAAGTTTTAAAATGTTGAAAGAATAAATGATCCTATTCTGTAATATTTAATAGCTAAGAGTTATTATACTAATAAAATTTCTGAGAAAAAATTTAAATCTCTTCATATATGTTATTTTCTGTTTTTTCCAAATTATTAAAAGAATTTTCATCCTTCTTTATCAGCTAAATAGACCAAGGCACAGGTAGTAACTTATTGGATGCCTTTTCTCATTGCAATCCTCAGATCCAGCCACAGAGTTCTGTATTTTTGCCTTGGACTGAGCCACCTCTTAAAGAAACTAAACAGGCTTTGGGAAGCTATTTTTCCTTGGATTTTAGGCCCCTGTAGTATATCTGAAAATATAGTTAATTCTGTGACATATGAATGAATGAGAAGGTTTTGGAGATCTCTGAGGTCACTGGCATCTGGCAGTTGGAGAGGGGTTAGGTGGGTTACGGTTGATCATGTCCATTCTGTGCACTATCTAGAGGGCGATTGCTGCCTAAGATCCTGAGACTCTGTTCCCCAGATCAAAATTCTAGCACCTTGGAACCTAACCTGAGGCTGTGACTGGACTATTGTCCACCAGACCTGCATATCTCCCAGGGAAGTAGTCAGTCAGTTACAGAGTTGGGTACCTGGAAGGCTGACAGCCCTGTTTCAGGTGTATGGAGTCTATTCACTGACTGCATCTTAACCTGTTTAAAAGAGGAAATGAAAATGGAGCATTCCAAGTTTGCATTTGCTCATTTATGAAATGCCACCCTGAGAACTGAAGTAATACTGCTTCTACACTTCTACTTCTGCACTTTCAGATCACCTCAAGCTCTCTGGAATGAAATAGTGGTTTAGTCATCATTGCTTCCACAGGCAATGATGTACTTACCTTCTGTTTGTTTTTTTCTTTACAAGCTGACATTTTAATAAAAGTAATCGAACTTGAACTAACTGGTTGATACCACTTGTGTTGCAGTAAACTAGCAATTCTCAGTTTTTAGTCCATCACAAAATTTGGGCAGAAGACCTCTATTCTGCTTTCTCCTCTCATGTCAGAAAACACAAGGACTCTTTGATATTCTCTTCTTTTTCCTGCCTCTTATAATTGTGCCCTGTACAAGGAAGAGAGGAAATGAGGAAGGAGGGGATGCAGACTCTTCTGCATGCAGACTCTTCTGGGTGGCAGAGTACTAAGACAAGAGGAGAGAGGGGGAGCAGAGTATTTATTCCTCTTGCCCAGCCTCAGCAGCACTTTTGGCTTTGAATTTTCTTTGCCATTTCCTCTGTGCTTTCTCATTTCGCTGACTTGTGGGCAGCCTTATTTATTCCCCTCCACAGGCCAGAGATACATCCAAAAGTATTTCAGCACTCACTGGGTACCTGACTATGTGCCAGGAAAAGTGGGTCTTCACTACAACTATGTCCTTGTACCTACCTTTGAAAAAGTTACAGTATTGTTAAAGAGCAAAAACTTCCACATGAGAAACTGTAAAAGAAGTGAAGAACATACTCTCAAATGCTAAATTGTATAGACTATGCACTAAAGTAAAACTGTTTTCTCTGAGGAGTTTCTGGTCCTAAAGTCATTCAGAATAATTTTATCATAATAGTTATTTATATTCCTTCCCTGCTTTTATCCACTCACCTTCATTCCCCTAGCTGGGACCCTCACCTGCCCTTGTATTTTAGACGAGACTGAACCATCATGAACTCCAATGGGAGTCATGCTTTGAAGGCCATTTTAATAAATAGCAGGAGCAGTTATTCTACCTAATTCCCTAGCTTGCATAGAGTAATTTCAGCCTGCCAGTCATCCTGAGCCTTGAATTTATTTATTTTTTTAATCTATTAGTAGCTAGGAAATTTTTACAATAAAATTCTGCCATCTATAGGTAACTCTGGGTGCCTTTGGGCATGAAGAAGAAGTTATCTCTAATCCTTTGTCTCCGGGAGTGATTAAGAACATCATCTATTACAAATGTAATACCCATGATGAGAGGGAGGCAGTAATTCAGCAAGAACTGGTCATCCATATTGGCTGGATCATCTCCAATAACCCAGAATTATTCAGTGGCATGCTGAAAATACGAATTGGGTGAGTAAATACTTTGCATTTGCATAAAGAGAATTGTTCAGGTTGTCCTCAGTCTCTCTGAGTGAAGTGCTGCCTCAGATCTGGTGGGTATTTACGAAAGTGTTTCTTCCCCTAAGTCATAGAGAAAACATCTGGTGATATGAAGAAATAAATACTAGTGGCCTGAAAAGAGTCCGTTGTTTATTTGACTCCCACATGAGAAGTAGTGAAGTAACTCCGTTCTTGATAAAATCAAACACAAGGAAGTTTGAACAGTTGTATCATGTTAAAAAAAATAATAAACAAAACCCCCCACTATGCACAATACTTGTAAGAATTCCTATAAAGTGAATAAGCCTTAAGAGTAAAATGATTTTTCAGTAAAGCTAGATGTCAAAAAGACACTTAGATAAAAATTTGGTCCTTTTAAGAATATTCTTCTGCATCTGTTTCCCACCAAAATCTGATTTTTAGTCCTTAAAATCACAAATGTTCTCTTTGGAGAAATTGAAAATAAGGCTCTGGTAATCTTGAATGTTCTTCATCAAGCATTGTGTGAGGCAGCACAGTAAGGTATGTGACCAGGCTCTGGCATCTAGGAGAACTGAGTGCAAGTCCTGAACTGTGCTTATCATCTCAGTAGTCTGGGTCAGTTGGCTGAACCTCCCTCCAACTTTCACTGTTTTATGTGAGATCAAACAAGGTAATATGTTTAAAAGGCCTACCACAACTGCATGTAAGTGCTTCTTTTCATTTTTTAAAACATATTTTTGTACAAATATCACATAAATATGTTCTAATTATAAAAAATCAAGTATGACCATATAGAGTAACCTAGTATATGGCCAATTTGGAGATTGTTCCTCAAATATTTGAAAAGAATACATATCCTAGCCACAGCAATCAGACAAGAAAAAGAAATAAAAGGTATCCAAATTGGAAGAAAAGGTATAATTGTCACTCTATGCAGACATGTTACTTTATATAGAAAACCCTAAGGACCGAAAGGGCTTCCCTTGTGGCTCAGATGGTAAAGAATCCACTTGCAATGTGGAAAACCCAGGTTCAATCCCTGGGTCAACAAAATCTCCTGGAGAAGGGAATGGCTACCCACTCCAATATTCTTGCCTGGGGAACTTCATTGACAGAGGAGCCCATGAGCTACAATCCTTGAGGTCACAAAGAGTCAGACACGACTGAGTGACAAACACACGTGCACAAGGACTCCACAAAAATTACTAGGTCTAATGAATTCAGCCAAGTAGCAGGATGCAAGATTAACATTCAGGAATTGATTGCATGCATTTATACTAACAATGAAATATCAGGAAATGTAAAAACAAAACAACCTTTTAAAATTGCACCTCTCCAAAAAACAAATAAATAAAATACCTAGGAATAAACCTGACCAAGGAGATGAAAGTTTTATACACTGAGAACTACAAAACATTAATAAAGGTGATAAAAGAGGACTCAAAGAAATGGAAGGATATCCCATGCTCTTGGATTAGAAGAACTAATATTGTTAAAATGGCAATATTACCCAAAGCAATCTACAGATTTAATGCTATTCCTTATCTAATTATCCAAGGCATTTTTCACAGAACTAGAACAAATGATACAAAAATTTATATGGAACTATAAAAAATGCAGAATTTCTAGAGCGATCCTGAGGGATAAAAACACATACCTCCCTCAGATTTCAGACAATACTACAAAGCTACAACAATCAAAACAATATCGTATTAATACAAAAACAGGCAAGCTGATCAGTGGAATAGAGAACCCAGAAATAAACCTATACACCTACAGTCAATTCATCTTCAAAAAGGAGGCAAGAATATAAAATAGGGAAAAGACAGTCGCTTCAGCAAGTGATGCTAGGAAAGTTGGACACCTGCATGTAAATCAGTGAAGTTAGAACACACCCTCACACCATGCACAAAAGTAAATTCAAAATGGCTTAAAGACTTAAACATAAGACATGACACCACAAAACTCCTAGAAGAGAACATAGGGAAAAACATTCTCTGACATAAATTGTACCAATGTTTTCTAAAGTCAATCTCCCAAGACAGTAGAAATAAAAACAAAAATAAATGGGACCTAATCAAACTTCCTTTGCACAACAGAAGAAGCCATTAAAAAAAAAAAAGGCAGCCTATATAATGGGAGAAAATATTTGCAAATGATGTGACAAATTAGGGCTTAATCTCCAAAATGTACAAACAGTTCATACAATAAAAAAACCTAATCGAAAAACAAGAAGACCATAATAGACATTTCTCCAAAGAAGACATACAGATGACCAGCAGGCACATGAAAAGATGCTCAACATCACAAATTATTAGAGAAATGAAAATCAAAGCAACAAAGATACATGCACTCCTATGTTCATAGGCTCATTGAAAAGAACAATAGTGAGTCTCTGTCAGGCACAAATACATGTGAGTGTGAATAAGTGGGAATACAGGGTGCTAATTTTGTGATTAAATCAATATCTTTATTATTTCTGTCCTACTTGACCTTCAGTTGCTAATAAATTATAAGATGTTCTCCTGACTATGAATTTGTCAATTTCTCCTTGTATTTTTATCAGTTTTGCTTTCTATATTTTAATGCTTTGTTTTTGTTCATGTTACCTTGTAGTTTTAATGATACAATTTTGCTTGTGTCATTTATTTTCTAATTGAATTATTTTTTAAAAAATTATTTTTAATTTCAAACATCTACAAAAGCATAGAAAATAGTATAATAACGCCCATACTATTACTGAGCTTCAACAATATCATCATATAGCCAATTTTATTTCACTCATACCTCCCTACTATTCATCTCATCCACAGTCTCCTTTGATTCTATCATATCATTTAATCTGTAAATACTTTAGTATGTATCTCTAAGACATAGAGACTTTTAAAAAGCATAACCATGATCCCATTACAATGTATAAAATATAACAAATAGTATGTCTTTTATATTTAACATCTATGCTTATTTACTTTTAATCTGATCTGAGACTATCTTGTAATAGAAATATATATGTCATATTTTTGCCATTTCATTTCTATTTTGATTATCCCTGCCATTTTATTTTGTATTCTAGTTACCATGCTTTTTTGTTCTTACTTTTTTTCTTTCTTCTTTATTGCTAGGTTGATACCCTTTCATTTCTTAGTTTTAATTTTGGATGTGAGTATGAAGCACTTTATGTAAAATGATCACCCATTTTTTTCCTTCCAAAAATTTCATTAAAAACTAGTTGCTTTTTGGAAATTATCTGCACACCTCTTTGATCAATAATTCTCATTTTTTAAGTTTAGACATACTTAAGAGCAGTCTTCATTTCAGCCTTGTTTGAAGTATTCAAACACTGAAAATAACACAGATATCCATCAGTAAGAAATAGTTCAAATAAGTTGTTAGCCATATAATAAAATGTTTTGCCACCATTACAAGTAACAAGATAAGGTTAATACACTGGCATTTATAAATTGTTGTTATTGTTCAATCACTAAGTTGTGTCTGACTCTTTGTGACTGCATGCCTGGACTGCAGCATGCCAGGCTTCCCTGTCCTCAATCTTCCAGAGTTTGCTCAAGTTCATGTTCATTGAGTCATTGATGCCATGTAACCATCTTATCCTCTGCCACTCTCTTCTTTTGCCTTCAATATTTCCCAACAGCAGGGTCTTTTCAAATGAGTTGGCTCTTCACATCTGGTAGCCAAAGTATTGAAGCTTCAGTATCAGTCCTTCCAGTAAATATTCATGGTTGATTTCTTTTAGGATTGACTTGTTTGGTCTCCTTGCAGTCCAAGGGACTCTCAAGAGTCTTCTCCAGCACCCACAATTCAAAAGCATCAATTCTTCAGTTCTAAGCCTTCTTTATGGTCCAGCTCTCACATCTGTACATGACTACTGGATAAACCGTAGCTCAGACTATATGGACCTTTGTTGGCAAAGTGATGTCTTTGATTTTTAACACACTGTCTAGGTTTGTCATAGCTTTCCTTCCAAGAACCAAGTATCTTCTAATTTCATGGCTGTAGTCATCATCCACATCATCCACAGTGATCTGGGAACCCAAGAAAAAAATCTGTCACTGCCTCTACTTTTTCCCCTTCTGTTTGCCATGAAGTGATGGCATTTATAAGTATCCAAGATGACCAACCTAGATAGCATATTGAAAAGCAGAGACATTACTTTGCCAACAAAGGTCCGTCTAGTCAAGGCTATGGTTTTTCCAGTGGTCATGTATGGATATGAGAGTTGGACTGTGAAGAAACCTGAGCACTAAAGAATTGATGCTTTTGAACTGTGGTGTTGGAGAAGACTCCTGAGAGTCCCTTGGACTACAAGGAGATCCAACCAGTCCATTCTAAAGGAGATCAGTCCTGGGTGTTCTTTGAAAGGAATGATGCTAAAGCTGAAACTCCAGTACTTTGGCCACCTCATGTGAAGAGTTGACTCATTGGAAAAGATTCTGATGCTGGGAGGGATTGGGGGCAGGAGGGAAAGGGGATGACAGAGGATGAGATGGCTGGATAGCATCACCGACTCAATGGACGTGAGTTTGAGTGAACTCCGGGAGTTGGTGATGTACAGGGAGGCCTGGCGTGCTGCGATTCATGGGGTCGCAATGAGTCGGACACGACTGAGCGACTGAACTGAACTGAACTGAACTTAAGATAAATTAAGTGGAACAGTTTGCTAATTTTTTCCATTTTTTATCAAATTATTGTGTGTGTATATATGTGTGTGTGTGTGTGTGTGTGTATGTGGAAAAATATACATAAAATATATCAGTAACTATCGGTTACTCTCTGTGAGAGATTTCTACTTTGTAAGTTGTGTTCAGTTTTATTTAAATTATTTTAGTTGAGGTTATTAGTTTTCAAACTACTTGCCTAATTTCAATTAGAGTATATTTCAGATGAGCTTCCTATTCTTTATCTCCTTTTTCTTTTGATTGAGAAGTGAACTCATTCTGCATAGACTTTGGCCTGCCTTTTTATCCCGTAAAATAGTTCCTTTCAAATATTATTAATAGGATGTATTCCAAATCAGTTATAAGAACTGTGAATTATATCCTGATTGTTCAGTCTCTATTAGCTCTAAAATTTTCCACTTCCAACTTTTGACTACATGTGGGGATGCAGAAATGGGTCTTCTTGTGAGTTGTCTCTAGATGAAGTGTGATTCTTCATATCCATACAATTATCAAAAGTACTCTGTTATCACAGGTTAAGGCATTTCTCTGAGGCTGACTTAGGAGTATAGTTTATAACTCTTCCAAAACACATTCCTTGTAATAAATGTTCTATTCAGGAGACTCTTTAAGCAGTAGTCATCCTTGCTGTGACTTAAGCAAAGGTTTAGAATGAAAGTTAACTGTTCCTCAGTATCTTACAATGCTATATTTTTCAGCCTCTAGTAGTTTTCCCTTTACTGTGTATTCAGCATTTTAGGCTGATTTATGTTCTCTCAAAAATCCAACATAATTTTTTTTCTTGAATTCAAATCTTACCTGAAGCTTCATTCTCTGCATGGAAATGAAATATGTTTAGTTTATTCTAAAAATAGTTTTCTTCCTATTTTTGTATCTTCTGTTCTATATGTTCAGTGTCTTCTGTGAGAAATATCTTTTTCCTTAAACTTTCTCCCAAAATAAAAATGTCAGAACAAAGCATGTGACTTAGTATCTCATGATAGAAAAAAGCTTCATGAAGAAATTTGCCAGACAGCTTTATTGACTGTCCTGAAACTCATCCTAGAATCAGTTGTGGCATTATATTTCCATTGTAGGTATTAAGAGTGTCCCTGCCCAAAATACTGTGTGTGTTTCCCCAATGTGGTGGACTCACAGGGTCAGCTCTAAACACTGGGACATTGTCAGTTTGGGATAAGTCTAATTTTTTTTTAATAAGGAGTAATTTATTTACAAATCAGTAAGTGAAAGAACTGGGACTTATACCTATACTGCCTGACTTCAAAGTTCTTGTTCTTCATTCTTAAGTATTATGCATGTTTTCACTTGCATATACTGTTGCTCTTGTCTTGGAAATAGGCCTTACTGTGTTTTTTTGTTTTTTTTCTAAAACCACGACCATATAGTCCCTTCTACTTGATTTCAACCTATGACCTGTTTTATATTCAAGAGCTTCCCTGGTGGCTCAGAGGCTAAAGCATCTGCCTGCAATGCAGGAGACCTGGGTTCGATCCCTGGGTTTGGAAGATCCTGGAGAAGGAAATGGCAACCCACTCCAGTATTCTTGCCTGGAGAATCCCATGGACAGAGGAGCCTGGTGGGCTACAGTCCACGGGGTCGCAAAGAGCCAGACACAACTGAGCGACTTCACTTTCACTTTCACTTTCATTCATGTAGTAGCTCCTGATGGTTTTTGTCATTAGTCAGCCTAGGATCAGTACTGTTCAGCATTGTACAGTACAAGGGACATAAGGAGGCCAAACAGTTCCAAGTTTACAACCGTAAAAAATAAGATTTTGCCTCTTTTATTCATGAGACCAAGAAAATGGGGATGATTTGAAACTGATTCTAAATTATCCCCTTTTGCAGTGCCAGAGATATACTAAGATGCTATAAAAATTCAACAAAGTTAAGTAACTTACCCTTGGTTGCAAGACCAAAAACCAGAATTTGAACCTAGGGTGAATGACTCCAGAGTTCATGCTTCCCTATCCCTCTTCCAGCATTCATGTCTATAAAATAGGGAGACTGTCCCTGCTTTGGCTTCCTCATTAGATTATGGGGGTTCTAGGCAAGGAATAGCCTATTCAAAAGCACAGACATTACTTTGCCGACTAAGGTCCGTTTAGTCAAGGCTATGGTTTTTCCTGTGGTCATGTATGGATGTGAGCGTTGGACTGTGAAGAAGGCTGAGCGCCGAAGAATTGATGCTTTTGAACTGTGGTGTTGGAGAAGACTCTTGAGAGTCCCTTGGACTGCAAGGAGCTCCAACCAGTCCATTCTGAAGGAGATCAGCCCTGGGATTTCTTTGGAAGGAATGATGCTAAAGCTGAAACTCCAGTACTTTGGCCACCTCATGCGAAGAGTTGACTCATTGGCAAAGACTCTGATGCTGGGAGGGATTGGGGGCAGGAGGAGAAGGGGACGACCGAGGATGAGATGGCTGGATGGCATCACGGACTCGATGGACGTGAGTCTGAGTGAACTCCGGGAGATGGTGATGAACAGGGAGGCCTGGCGTGCTGCGATTCATGGGGTCGCAGAGTCAGACACGACTGAGTGACTGAACTGAACTGAACACAGAGAAAAGAGAAATTAAGGAAACAATTCCATTCACCATTTGCAATGAAAAGAATAAAATACTTAGGAATAAATCTACCTAAAGAAACAAAGGACCTATATATAGAAAACTATAAAACACTGATGAAAGAAATCAAATATGACACAAATAGATGGAGAAATATACCATGTTCATAGATCAAGAATCAATATAGTGAAAATGAAAGACTCTTGAGAGTCCCTTGGACTGCAAGGAGATCCAACCAGTCCATTCTGAAGGAGATCAACCCTGGGATTTCTTTGGAAGGAATGATGCTAAAGCTGAAACTCCAGTACTTTGGCCACCTCATGTGAAGAGTTGACTCATTGGAAAAGACTCTGATGCTGGGAGGGATTGGGGGCAGGAGGAGAAGGGGACAACCGAGGATGAGATGGCTGGATGGCATCACTGACTCGATGGACGTGAGTCTGAGTGAACTCCGAGAGATGGTGATGAACAGGGAGGCCTGGCGTGCTGCGATTCATGGGGTCGCAAAGAGTCGGACACGACTGAGCGACTGAACTGAACTGATAGAACAAAGGTGCAGTGGGTTATAACAAAGAAGGTACTTAACTCAAAGATCTAATGTTGCTACTTGTTTTTTCTATACACCAACTATATCAACAAATAAAAGATATGAAAATTTGGCAGCAAGTACTAGCTCAACAAATTGAAACCTTTAATCAGTCCTATTCTAATGATTTTAACTCCCCGGAAGCCCCTACATTCCTAGGATGTTTTAAGCTTCCTGTGGCTCCCGAGGTTGGGAGGCCTCAAACAATCACATGCGCAGCTGTACGAGTCCTGCAGGCAGGCTCTGGTCTTGGGGGGTGGATGCTCAGGAAATTCCAGGGGGAACCCCTGAAGCCTGATCACGTCTTTGCGTTTTGTCAGGCTTCCTTCTGCATGACTTTGTCACGGGTGTGATTCCTCACGCTGGCCCCCCGGCAAGTCTGAATTTGAGGGACCATGATGTAATCTTTAAAAATATAAATTAATATGACTATTTCCATTAAAAATGTCAAATACCATCAAATATAGAAAAGAAATTATTTTGATTTTCATTCCCATATATTAGTTGACTGTTAAGTTAAATGCTTTTGTGTCATATACACCTTAGCATTGTCTACATGATGCCAAATGGCTTGTTGATAGGAGAAAAATGCAAATAAATGAATTATATGATGTGCTGCACCACAAATTTCCTGGGAAACCCTGCTGGGAAGGTTGGGGGCTTCCCTGGTGGCTCAGATGGTAAAGAATCTGCCTGCAATATGGGAGATCTGGGTTCATTCTCTGCATTGGGAAGATCCCCTTGAGTAGGGAATGGCTACCCACTCCAGTATTCTTGCCTGGTGAATTCCATGGATAGAGGAGCCTGGCAGGCTACAGTCCATGGGGTCACAAACAGTCAGACATGACTGGGTGACTTTCACTTTCTTTTCTTTCCCCACAACTTTAATTTTCCTGATGCTAGCTATTACATATTTTTTGAAGCAGAAAAATTGTATTAGACTTTTTCTTATATATATATATATAAAATTAAGGGTATTTTTCTTGATTCCTTAAGTAGTGAAAGCTTGTTTAGGCATCTAATCTAAAAATTAAATAACAGACTTTATTTTTTTGGGCTCCAAAATCACTGCAGATGGTGACTGTAGCCATGAAATTAGAAGACGCTTACTCCTTGGAAGAAAAGTTATGTCCAACCTAGATAGTATCTTCAAAAGCAAAGACATTACTTTGCCGACTAAGGTCCGTCTAGTCAAGCCTATGGTTTTTCCTGTGGTCATGTATGGATGTGAGAGTTGGACTGTGAAGAAGGCTGAGTGCCGAAGAATTGATGCTTTTGAATAGTGGTGTTGGAGAAGATTCTTGAAAGGCCCTTGGACTGTAAGGAGATCCAACCAGTCCATCCTAAAGGAAATCAGTCCTGGGTGTTCATTGGAAGGACTGATGCTAAAGCTGAAACTCCAATACTTTGGCCATCTGACGTGAAGAGTTGACTCATTGGAAAAGACTCTGATGCTGGGAGGGATTGGGGGCAGGAGGAGAAGGGGACGACCGAGGATGAGATGGCTGGACGACATCACTGACTCGATGGACGTGAGTCTGAGTGAACTCCGAGAGATGGTGATGAACAGGGAGGCCTGGCGTGCTGCGATTCATGGGGTTGCAAAGAGTCGGACACGACTGAGCAACTGAACTGAACTGAGAATACTTTCTAACACCATACACAAAAATAAACTCAAAATCGATTAAAGATCTAAATGTAAGAGCAGAAACTTTAAAACTCCTAGAAGAAAACATAGGCAAAACACTCTCTGACATAAATCATAGCAGGATCCTCTATGACTCACCTCCCAGAGTAATGGAAATAAAAGCGAAAATAAACAAATTGGACCTAATTAAACTTAAAAGCTTTTGCACAACAAAGGAAACTATAAGCAAGGTGAAAAGACAGCCTTCAGAATGGGAGAAAATAAGAGCAAATGAAGCAACTGACAAACAACTAATCTCAAAAATATACAAGCAACTTATGCAGCTCAATTCCAGAAAAATAAGCGACCCAATCAAAAAATGGGCCAAAGAACTAAACAGACGTTTCTCCAAAGAAGACATACAGATGGCTAACAAACACATGAAAAGATGCTCAACATCACTCATTATCAGAGAAATGCAAATCAAAACCACAATGAGGTACCATCTCATGCCAGTCAGAATGGCTGCTATCAAAAATTCTACAAACAATGCTGGAGAGGGTGCAGAGAAAAAGGAACCCTCTTAACACTGTTGGTGGGAATGCAATCTAGTACAGCCACTATGGAGAACTGTGTGAAGATTCCTTAAAAAGCTGGAAATAGAACTGCCATACTTGCCAGCAATCCCACTGCTGGGCATACACACCAAGGAAACCAGAATTGAAAGAGACACATGTATCCCAATGTTGATCGCAACACTGTTTACAATAGCCAGGACATGGAATCAACCTAGATGTCCATCTGCAGATGAATGGATAAGAAAGCTGTGGTACATATACACAATGGAATATTACTCAGCTGTTAAAAAGAATGCATTTGAATCAGTTCTAATGAGGTGGATGAAACTGGAGCCTATTATACAGAGTGAAGTAAGCCAGAAAGAAAAACACCAATACAGTATACTAANCTGCAGATGAATGGATAAGAAAGCTGTGGTACATATACACAATGGAATATTACTCAGCTGTTAAAAAGAATGCATTTGAATCAGTTCTAATGAGGTGGATGAAACTGGAGCCTATTATACAGAGCAAAGTAAGTCAAAAAGAAAAACACCAATACAGTATATTAATGCATATTTATGGAATTTAGAAAGATGGTAATGATGACCCTATATGCGAGACAGCAACAGAGACACAGATGTAAAGAACAGACTTTTGGACTCTGTGGGAGAAGGTGAGGGTGGGATGATTTGAGAGAATAGCATTGAAACATGTATATTATCATATGTGAAACAGATCGCCAGTCCAGGTTCGATGCATGAGACAAGGTGCTCAGGGCTGGTACACTGGGATGACCCTGAGGGATGGGATGGGGAGAGAGGTGGTAGGGAGGATCAGGAGGGGGAACACTTGTACACCCATTGCTGATTCATGTGAATGTATGGCAAAAACCACCACGATATTGTAATTAGCTTCCAATTAAAATAAATTTAAAAAAAAAAGAATATTTGTCTTGGTCAATGTACATGTTACCCATAATTCTCCTGCAGTATGTATGCTTATATCTCTGTTTTAACCCCTCTCCCTCTCTCAGGTTTTTCGGTTTTTTAATTTTATTTATTTACATCACCCACTGCTTCAATTGCCTTAAACCAATACCACCATGTTTTTTTTTTTTTTCTGTTTTCCCCAAGGTTAATCCTGCCAATGCAGTTTCTTTGACATTACTGTTATCAGGCACTCCAGTGAACAAAATTAACCTGCTCACAGGATTGGTATTCCAGTCTGATAATGATTTGATTTGCTGTCTTGTTATTGATTTGTGCTCCAGCTTTCAGGTTGAAATAGATCAAGTTCCTGACAGGCCCATTACCATAAAGACCTCCAATCAACTGTTTTCTGCTCTAGGTCTGTCATTCAGGAGATAACCCCTGAGGATATATGTTATCAAATCTTTTTCTTTACTGCTTTTCATACTGCCAGGTCATCCTCTGTAAGCAACTATGATCATTGCATGTCTTCCATTGCCCACAGGTGCATCTGTGGATCACCCATCCAATGCTTAGAGAAGTCCATTGGTGTCATAGGTACCAGGCCTATGGAGATAGGGAAAAGGAGATAATTGCAGCTCTGAGTTCATTAGCATAGTTTGATACTCATTCACAGGACTTTGCTTTTGACATTTGATATGAGGTAAGAAAGTGAAATGATAGATTTCTACCTCTATTTTGTTGTGATTAGATCACAGGTAGGGTGGGTGAGTGACTGTTCTCCAGTTACCAGACAGGAAGCTCATTTTGCCTCATCAAATTATCACCCTCTCTGTATTAATAGGAATCAAGCAAAATATCCCTTCTTGCAACTTTCTCATTTCCTATCATTTAGCTTAGTAAAATGCTTGCACAGACAGTTATTCATTCACTTGTTTAGGAATAAACTTGGCAAATACTTCTCAGTATCTTGAAATAAACTCAAAATAATTCCTTTAAGTGTTGTTTCTTGCTATGGATCAGTGCTATTGTTTATTGCTTTTTTTTTTTTTTTTTTTTTTCAGAAAATGTCAGCCAATGACGTCAGATTTCCATGAACTTTATTTTCTGTTTCACTCCTTAATTGGGGCAGGTTGGAAAGAAAAATGCCAGTACATACACAATATGCTAACCAACCTCACATCCCACAGAGTTTTTAGAAGGACAAGCTAATTCCCAGGACTGTATAGGAATACTAGTCTGCCTCTTCACATTTTTCTAGTAGTGTGGAGGAATTCATTGTCAAGTCAGACCATGATACATTTGAAGGTTGATCTGGTCAGTCATGTGTATCTGCCTCTTTCTCATTTGCTTATTGGCAAGTAGAGCATGTCCCTGGTTCTTTAGACAGACTGAATTTATAAGGATCTTGTCCAAGGATAACCTTCATTCTTTTGACCTTTCACAGTTGCTTGCTTGCTTGCTTTCCCCATTTTGCATTAACTGCTTTTACACTGGAATTGTCAAATCAGGTTTGGTGACTTTGTCAGCAGCAATGAGGGTAAGAAACCAGATTTCTCATGCAAAGGAATTAATGCCCTTTTGTATTAGTAATTCTAAAAATGGATTAAAATGTCTTTGATTTTACTCTCTTTGTTTTTTACTTTCTTGAAGTCTCTCATGGTTCATATCTAAAGGTATTTTGATATGAACTCTGTTTTAGTCTTTTGAACAATTCCAAGCTAAACAGATTAATTTGACCAACAATTTTTAGTGAATAATGTATTTTTTTAACAGTCTGACAAATGAGATTAATTTGTGCTCAGATGAATGAAAAACAGTCACCTTTCTTTGGTGGCTGCTGAGTACTATGTTTTCTGTAATTTGCTCACAGAACTGCTGGGACTTTGTAAATAGAAGTCTTGGGAAAATTTTCAGATCTCCAACTATCTTTGTTTGTGGCATTGAAGGTTTTAAAAGGTAAATGTGATAGATATTGTTTAGTTTTAATAACTCAAGTTTTGGGAAGACCTTAAAAAGTGTTTTAAAAAATTATTTAATTACTTATTTAATAGAGGATAGTTACTTCCAAAAGTTAAATTGATGTGGCACTTCTTCCAGCCTGAGTCTGAGAGTCAAGTAAAAGGAGTTTGCTAACATAATCTGAACATAACATCTGAACATAAAAATTGAACTCTATAATTTCAAAAGCCTTTTAACAATTTTTGACATAACATTCTTATTTTTTCTTCAAAATACTTTCATAAAATGAGCTAAACAAGTAATAGTATTATAGTATTACCATTTGAAAAATAACTTGCAAATGGAGCTCAGTTGGTTAGTGACAGAACTGATATTCAGGTCTGTCTTTATTGTTTTTGCTTTTCATCCTGACAAAATTTAACAATGTGTAATAGTAGAACAATTTGGTAAATTCTTTTATACTCATTATTTAAATGAGTAAAAGCAATTGTTAGTAATTTGCATTTACTTTATTTGCTTCTTTTTTTGCTGTAGATTATAAAGCAAATCCAAGACATTTTGACTTTCACCCCTCATAATTTTAGTAAGTATATATCTAAAGTATGGAAGGGGCTTGCCTGGTGGCTCATTGGTAAAGAATCTGCCTGCCAGTGCAGGAGACGTGGATTTGATCCCTGGATCAGGAAGATCCCCTAGAGAAGGAAATGGTTTCTCCCACTCCAGTATTCTTGCCTGGAGAATTTCCCTGGACAGAGAAGCCTGGCGGGCTACAGTCCATGGGGTCACAAAAGAGTTAGACACAACTTAGCAACTAAACAACAACAAAAGTAAGAAAAAGGAAATTTTCTTAATAACCACAATACCATTATCACACTCAACAAAATTAGCAATGATTCTGTAATATTACAATATTTTTATTCATGTTTTTCTGGCTGTTCCTGGAATGACTTTGTTTTAAAAATAATCAGGATCTCAAAGAAGGTCCCCACAAGGCACTAGTTGTTACATTGCTTAAGTCACGGTTAATCTGAAACAATACCCCTCACCCCCTTTTTTTTTTCATGATGTTAAATGGGGAGACTAAAAGGCTGGTCTTTAAATTTTAAATTTGATGTTGCTTCTATTATACTAAGCTGCCTCAAATGTAAATTCTAAATGTTAAATAAAGAAATACAATAATAAATAGAAAACAACTCTGTCTAACCTTAAAAGTAGAATTTTTTTATTTTAAAAAGTTCACAGAACAGTTTACAGTAAGTGAAATGTTGTAAGAATTTATTTCATAAGCAACTTTAAAATCAAAATAAAATCCAAAGTGTAGTAACTGTATCCTTGTGACTTTTATGTCTGTATTAGCATTTTGACTAAGTGTAGTTCATAATAGTGAAGATGAACAAGTAAATAAATTCTGGTGGTTTGGTGTTTTAGTCGCTAAGTGAAGTGAAGTCACTCAGTCGTGTCCAACTCTTGCAATCCCATGAACTGTAGCCCACCAGGCTCCTCTGTCCTTGGGATTCTCCAGGTGAGAATACTGTAGTGGGTTGCCATTTCCTTCTCCAGAGGATTTTCCCAACCGAGGGATCGAACCCCAGTCTCCTGCATCACAGGCAGATTCTCCACCAACTGAGCTATGAGGAAGTCCTAATAAATTCTAGTGTTTGGCAGTAATATAAATTTAGTCCAATTTTTATTTTCAGCTGATTAGAGAAGTGCACATTGTACATCTTAACTCTGTCACAAGTTCTGTTGCACATATCAGAAAACTCACAAACATGTTTTTTGTTGTTTGTAA
Source organism: Cephalophus harveyi (assembly GCA_006410635.1). NCBI lineage: Eukaryota > Metazoa > Chordata > Mammalia > Artiodactyla > Bovidae > Cephalophus > Cephalophus harveyi. Next base: position 199,041 of record SJYT01018490.1, read on the forward strand.
ATACCTTGTCATCTTTACTGTTCTTACCAAAGACCAAGTATTAAATATTTGTCATGTACTATCAGTGGTAATAGTATGTTTTTTATGTTATTATGTCCTATTCTTGAGTATTTCTTCATGCCTGTATAATCTATCTCAGTATCCAACTGGCAGGCTAGTTAAATGCCTAACTTCCAGAAATGGCAACAGCGAAGAATAGTGAGGAGGATAGGAAAAAGAGGTGAGAGCTGCCTTCTCAGGACTGGAGCTGTCACAGAGCAGGGACACCCGGCTTTGTCTCCTGTGGCCTGGCTAAGTGGGCAGGGCGATATGCTTGGTTCATATTACTTACTGTTCAACCAGAAACTGTTACCATTTTTCCTACCATTTTTTTCCACTGAGAGACATTAAAAGTCAGTCCATAAGGATGCATCAGTATTGTTTTGCAAGCCAGCCTTGGCAGAAAGAAAGACTTTAATTTTTGGTTATTTCCGTCTAACATTTTCATCTCTACCTGTGATAACCCTTGTAGGCAGTCTTTCAAAGGAGTGCATCAAGAGAAAGATACTGAAATACTTGGGTGCAGTAGCTTCCCTACTTTAAATCTTCATTGCTGTAACTATTGTATGTTTCTGCCTGTGCACTGGCTGTACAGCCCCTTGTTTGAGACAAAACCTGAGTAAATAGAGACACATCCTTTCCAGATGCTGAGCTTTCCAGTCCCTGTCTGTTATTCAGTTTTCACCGAAGGATTTAAGGATAAAGTATAGGCTTCTGCTGTGTAAAGCTAATTCCCTAGCTTTTCCTAATGGTGTGTAGAGTTCTGATTCCCTAAGGCACAGTGTTATTTCCAGAGTTTTCTTCAGTTTGCATAACTGGTTTATATGAGTTCTTTCCTCAGAATAACAGAAATGAAATGAGATGACACTATAAAAATACTAAAAGCTTCTCAAATTAAAGAGTAAAATTATTTACACATAAAATTATGAAATATTTTGGGCATTTCCAGGCATATAACTACCAGGCACACAAATAGTGCTCAATAAATACTTTCCTAAATAATCATAATAAAGCTGTTTCTGTAATAAAAACATATTTTATGAATAGCATTTAAATATCTATTAAAAAGTAGATTCTTCTGAAATCTATAGAATAAAGTGTGTTCTCTAATATACTAGTATAATTAAGTTATAACTAACTGTGTCTCTGTATTTAAAAGTCAGGTACTTCTCTATCCCTTCTAATTACAAGGGAATGACTACAAAATAAATGTAGTAGGTAAGAAATACTTGTCCTTCCTGGGAAAGGAGCATTTATATAATAGTATATCACAGCTCATTTCTTAGAATAAGTTTTTATCCTATGTATTTTTTTCATATATCTATAATTAAGAAAATAGTAATGTGACAGCTACTACTCATGAATCTCATTTGGTAATAACCTAAGTTTATTTTCATGTTTTACTACCTTACCACATATGCAAGAGCAGGCCTCATTTTTAACAGTCTAATCATGTCACATAATCTAGATGGAAGTAATTCTATCAGAAGTTCAGGAAATTTAAATGGCCTTTTTCATTCTTCTTTGGATGGGTCAGTGCTGTTAATGGCATTACAATGAGAAGTACAAGGTGATTTTATTTTAAGAGTTACTGATGCGTGCTTCCCTTGTTTTGTTTCAGGTGGATCATCCATGCTATGGAGTATGAACTACAAATCCGCGGTGGAAACAAGCCAGCCAGAGACTTATATCAGCTGTCACCTAGTGAAGTAAAACAGCTTCTATTGGATATTCTCCAGCCTCAACAGAATGGAAGGTAATGACGGTCCTTTACAATAACATTTTATACGTGTGTGTGTGTGTGTGTATGAAATTAGTAAGATGTTAATAAGAAATAAAATGTAGCAAAGTGTCAATACTAGATGGGCAGCATACATAGAGATAGTAATTAAAATGTCTGTCTTCAGTTGTAATTTTGTGTTGATTTGAATTTTATACTTTTTCCAGGTATACTTTGTAATAATTTTTATTATTCTGTGTAGAATGTAGTACTTCATTCTACTTTGGTCAATTCCCTTTCGATCTTTGGTAGCCCTCACCATCTCCTCCCAACATTTTGGCACACAAGTTTGGGTTTGATAATGTTAGCTAAATTCTTGCTTGTAACTCTGTCTCTTTAAGTAGATTATAATCTTCTTCAGAGTAAACTATCTTAGACGTAACTTGTACCAACCTTAGAATATAAGTAAAGCAAATACTTTGGATTGCTTTGAATTGAAGAGTTACTTTTATTACAAAAACAGTTTTAATATAATTATTTAGGCAAACAGTTATTGAGCACCATTAATGTGCCTGGTACTTTCTAAAATGATATAGTTCTATGCCTAGAAATTCTGTCTTCTGCAAAAGTAGATGTGAACAAACAGAAAAGCATCCTTTTTCTTAAACAGGAAGACTTTAAAGATGTCTAAGAATTCCAACAAAATTCCAACAAGCTGTTTTATGGAGTTAGACCAGTAAATACTAAAATTCCTATGAAAAAACAAACATGTAAGAATAACCAGGAAAACATAAAGACTTGCCCTAAGAGAGACAGTTAAAATATTTAACAGCCTTTATAATTAAAATAATGTGATGCTAGTACATGAACAGAAAAATAGAACTATTGAACAGAATAGAAAGTCCAGAAATAGACCCCCAGTCACATCTGGAAATTTTGTGTGTGATAGAGATGACATCTCAAATCACTGGGTCAAGGATGGACTTTTTAAATAACTAGTGATGTAACAACTGGATAACCACTTGGAAAAGATAAAATAAAATCCATACTTTATACTGTATTTAAGAATAAACTCCAAACAGATTAGTGATCTAAGCATTTAAAAAAACTGCTAGTGCTAAAGGCTTCCCAGGTGGCTCAGGTGGTAAAGAATCCACCTGCCAATGCCTGTGCCAGTGCCAATGCTAATCCACCTGCCTGTGGAGATGCAGGCAGGAGATGTGGGTTCAATTCCTGGGTCGGGAAGACCCCCTGGAGGAGAAAATGGTAACCCACTCCAGTATTCTTGCCTGGGAAATCCCACAGACAAAGGAGCCTGGTGGGCTATAGTCCATGGGATCACAAAAAATTGGACATGACCTAGCTGGACGAAGACATAGGTAAATTCCTCTGTAACCTTGCTATGAGAAAGACTTTCTAACTACGACTCAAACCTAGGGGCAATAAAAGATTAATAAAACTATATAAAAATTAAAAACCGCATTTTTCATAGAAAAAAATAGGCAATGCCAAAAGACAACTTGAGAAGCTGGAGCAAAACGTGTTACAAAGAGTTAATACTAACTCTTAAAAATTGAGGGATAAAGCACAAAAATACCTAAGAGAAAAATGGGGGAAGATACGATTGATCAATTCATTTAAAATATTTAAAATGGACCTTAAATATTTGGAGAGATGTTCAAACTAACTCATAATTAGAGAAATGTAAATTAAAACACATTGAGATACCATTTCTCATCTATCAGACTGGCAGAGTTAAAGAGTATGGGGAACATTTGCTGAGGCTGTGGAGAAAACAGATACTCCCATATACAGCTGATGAGTACAACCCTTCTATATGAGACTTTGATAATATCTAAAAAAAAGTCTACATGTGCACTTACCCTGTCTTATTTTTAAGGACCCACCCTGGAGATTTGCCTCCAACAATGTGAGTATATATGCACAAGGTTATTCAGTGCATCATCATCTATAATTGCAAATTTTGGAATGCCCACGACCTAAGTCCTCATACATGGGGGATTATTTAAATAAGCTGTGGTAAATGTCCACACAATGGAGTATTTTGAAATTGTGAAAAAGAACGAGTGTGGTCTCTATGAACTGATAGGGAATAATCTCTAGGCTGTATTATTACTTGAGAATAGCAAAGTACAAAAGAGTATAGTACTTTACTCTTCATGTAAGAAAGAAGAGGATATCTGCTTATTTTTGCAGAAGAAATACAGGAAGGCTAAATCAGAAACTAGTGAAATTGGTTACCCTCAGAGAGTGGGTGGGAACAGGGTGGAAAGAATGAAAAAAATAAATTGAGAGCAGTGGGCTTGAGGGGAGAGCAATACTTCAAATCAGACCATTTGAATAGTTCTGACTCTCCAACTTCAGTGATATTTCTAAAACATAAATAATTATTCCCCAAACATAAATCATTAATGGAAATTAATCCAGGTGTGGAAGGTACCAAAAATAGAATACACACAGTAACAATTGACCCTAACCATATTACAAATGAATAATATTACCACACTGAAGGGGGAGGGGAAGACAAGAATTAACCAAAGTACCTTTGGAAAACATTGACTAGACACTGTAAAGCTAAACAAAAAAAGAACTGCACACAAATGTTGGACTGTATAATTTTTTTTTCTCACAGAGGTAGGAATTAGCAGTTCTGGAATTTATACACACATGCATAGTGTTATATATTGGGTTGGCTGAAAAGTTCGTTCGAGTTTTTCCATGACATCTTACAGAGAAACCCATACAATCTTTTTGGTCAACCCAATATATGGTGCATATACATATACACACTGAGATTAAATAAATAATTCAATATATTGCAGCTAATTTGAGCCAGATTTTTTTCACTGTTGAAGTACATAGTTACAGATAAGGAAAGGAGAATGGCTAGAATATACCCCGTGGTGTTTGACTGGAATTGGAAATATCACTGTGAATTCATAGTTTTTACAAAGATGAATAGATACAGAAATAAATGAGAATGTGTATATGTATATGGGAGCATACATCCTTATCTTTCCTAACTGTCCACTAAGAGAACCTAGAAGCAATGAAACCCCAATAGCAGTGAGCAAACCTGGTACCCAGATACTGATTTCCAAATAACACTTTCTAATGGAAAGAACCAAGATTCCTTGGAGAAGTAGCTGATTCCAGGGCTGGGGCAGAAAAAACACAAGATAAACCTGAAGCACCATGTGGTACCAGAAAGTAAGAAAATGCTCCAAAAACTATAGAGGTGTGTTAGAAGGATGCCAGAGAGAATGTGAAGGAACCTCAATGACCAAAGCTGGGACAATTTGAGCAACAAAATAAATAATAATACTAGTGGATTACATCCAGTAGAATTAAGATCCATAAGTCCATGCTGATATAAATAGATAAATGAGAGAGAAGGGACTCTTTTTACAATAGAATTCCAATTAATAAGTATAGGTGGAATGATGATAATGTAGGTGGAATAAAGATCACCATTAGGCAAGAACAACAATAACCATTGCAGGCAAGAACCCCTAAATTTAGTGGGTGGAAGTATGATGAGAAACGGGAATTCGTATAATTTCAGAGTATTTCCACTCAAGATACTTTTTAATTGTAAAAGGAAAAATTGTAACTTTAGTGAAGAAACCCAGCAGACTCCACCTTAACCAAATGATCAAGGTTAACATCATCAGTAGTAAGATACCTCAACATTACATACCCCCTGATACTAGGTGTTGCAAACCTGTGCCTAATCTGAGTTTAATCATGAGAAAACATCTGACAAACCTAAATTGAGGTACCGTCTACAAAATAACTGACTTTTCTAAAATGTCAAAGTTGTGAAAGATAAAGTTTGAGGAACTGTCACAGGTTAGAAGAGCCTAAGGAGACCTGAACACTGAATGCAGTGTGGGGTGCTGGATGGGACACAGGGCCAAAACAAGGAAATTTGCAGTGAAAGTGGCAAAATTTGAGTACGGTCCATAAGATGAGTAGTATTCTACCAATGTTTATTTCCTGGTTTCCATAGTTGTACTATTGATTATATAAGATGACAGAAAGTAGAGGAGGCTGAGTAGGGGAACTTTTTTTTTTGCTTTTCTGTAAACCTTTTTTTTCTAAGTAAAAAGTCAAAAGATAAAAATAAGAGAATTCTTCTAAAATAATTCCTGCTCTGTGAATATTCACACATTTCTACTTTTTATGTTGTTCTAAGCAAACATCTTCTTTTTATAGTCTTAACCACGACTTCACAGAACTCTGAAAACCTTTTTTGTTGTTGCCAAACAAAGAAAGTAAGGGGAAGAATCACATGCAAAATATTCAGTTTGCATACCCATTATACAAAATAAAACATCACAAAGGAACCTTTTTGGCTTTTTTCTTTAGCATAGCACTGAACCCAGCCACACAAATCTGGGCCTACCAAAAGAAGCTATAAATCTGAAGGAAGTAACTCCTCACTTGTGTAGTGATGTAACTTCTCGATCCTCTTTCACCAGAACAAAAATGTCTTTTTCTGATCACTGTATCCTGCATAACGAGTTTCACACCTAGAAATATTGTTGATCGTTACTTGTGGTTGATGACACATTTTACTCTGCTGCCTGTTTTAATATCAAATATAAAAAAATTAATTTGTCCTGTCTTCAGCTTTTGTAATAATATACTACTATGTCATTTGTTCATTCTTTTCAGATTGTGCAAATTCTGTATCTTTAGCAGTTTGTGATTGAAGTAACTATTATATTTTTAAGATTTAAAACTTAAATTCATTAAAATAATAGATCTAGAATTTTGACTCTTCATTAATTATTATGACATGTAAGATTTGGTAGCTGATTTTTTAGCACTGGTACTTCGGCTGTATTTAAGTAGAAAACTAAATATAAGGTTTAAATTAACATATAAGGTTTAAAATAAGGTAATTTCATTAGATGGGCTTCCCTGGTGGCTCAGTGGTAAAGAATCAACTTGCCCCATAAATAAAAAAAAAAAAAAGAAAGAAATATATTTGAAGGGAAAAAAAAAGAATCAACTTGCCAATGCAGATTTGGGTTTGATCCTTGGATCATAAAGATCCCCTGGAGAAGGAAATAGCAACCCACTCCAGTATTCTTACCTGAGAAATCCCATGGACAGAGGAGCCTGACAGGCTAGAGTCCCTGGGGTCCAGAGTCAGACATAACTTTGTGACTAAACAACAACAGTTTTATTGGATACATTATGCTTTTTTGAGCACTCACCCACTTATCAGGTGGTTGTTAAGCACCTTTCTTAGAGAGGTATATAGGAGTAATCATACTACATATACAATGCCCATGTCTTCATAGAACTTACATTTTATTGCACATGAGGACCAAGTGAACTTATTTTGAAGTTGACTGTTCCTGTGTTTTTAAATTGAACTGTGTCACATGTTAGAAACTCATTTGATCACATAGTGAGTTGTAAGAAACTTACTAGAGAATAACATTTTGCCTGTTACATTTTTTAAAATCTTAGGGATTTTCTCCTTTCCTGCAAGTTCTGTTTTCACTATAAAGTATTTAATAACCTCTATAACACATGGTAGATATGCATCATTGATGGATTTTGGGTTTTATTGCTCACTCTGTTGGAACAATTAATCCATTTAAAAGCACTGTTTTTTGCCAGAACAAGCTTGTTTTTCACCACTGAGGCATTTTCTTTTGGTCTACAGATGTTGGCTGAACAGGCGGCAAATCGATGGCTCTTTGAATAGAACCCCCCCTGGGTTCTATGACAGAGTATGGCAGATCCTGGAACGCACACCCAATGGAATCATTGTAGCCGGGAGGCATTTGCCCCAGGTACAGCCCCACTGTGTTTGTGTCAGTAAAAGGGACTTCTAAAGAGACCTAAAGAGAAAAGAAGATAGCAGAGGATGAGATGGTGAGATAGCATCACAGACTCAATGGACATGAATCTGAGCAAGCTCCAGGAGATGGTGAAGGACAGGGAAGCCTGGCGTGCTACTTCCATGGGGCCGCCGAGAGTCGGACAGGACTTAGTGACTGAGCAACGACAAAGGAGCAGAGAGTTCTTCCCTTCTCTGCTTTGCAAATGACCTTCTACTTACTTCATTTTCTAAGAATATTTACATACTTGAAAGGAGAAAAATAAGAAGCCTGATCAAGTGGATTAGAAATAATAACAATGATGGTAGAAATACCACCAAGTACAATAGGCCAGTGGCAGGGAACCTCACAAACAGGAAAACATATGTTCAAAAACCGAATCAGTCTTAAGAAACAAGGTGGTTTAGTAATGCTGTGGCTAGAAATTACTAATTAAAAATTGAATTGAACATGAAAAGTACAGTAACTTTTAGGTCATTAGGCAATCACTTATTTAACTGAGAGGTAACTGATGTTTGATCTGAATGAATTAGTATTCCCTTCTTCAAATGGTTTTCCAGGTTATATCAACTGGCCAGCCTCTTTAATTCTTTAATTTAATTCTGACACCTAAATCATTCTGCTTATGCACAAATGTGAATAATTAGGCCTTCTAGAAATGGAGTACTATATTTGTTTATAGTGTTGAAACAGCCAAATTCTTTGTGATAAAGGTCTTTATCAAAGTATTCTTTTTTTATTGAAGTATAGTTGATATACAGTGTGAGTTTCAGGTATACAGCATAGTGATTAAATATTTCTATAGATTATATTCCATTTAAAGTTATTATAAAATATCAGCTATATTCCCTGTGCTGTAGCATATTTATTTATTTTATACATAGTTGTGCCTCTTAGTCTCCCACACCTATCTTGCCCCTCTACTCTTCCCTCACCCCACTGGTATCTACTAGTTTGATCTCTACATCTGTGAAAATAAAATATTCTTAAAACACACACCTATACTCATTTTGTTTATATGTACATAGGGTATTTCTGAAAGAACCCACAAGAAATTGATAGAATTCTTTTCTTTGCCTTTGGGGAAAGGGACTGTGGTCTATGGTACAGCTTGGGCTTTTCACTGATAATCCTTTTTAACCTTTCAGATTTTTGAACTTTGTGAATCTATTATTTTTTTCTAAAAATGAATAAAAACTTTTTAAAAGTATATTTTATGCTGTTCACAGACTGTTGATTGGTTTCTGTTGGTTGTCAGTATAGGTGCTCCAGTCCTTCCCAAGGTGCTCTCTGTGACCATTGTATGGAGCACCTCTGTCTCCTGTGGGCAAGGACCCACTTCAACTGCTCGTGTCCTGCTGCTTCTACTGGGCCTTGTGTCTGAGCACAGTGGACTGTTGCAACCTTCTGTTGCTTCTTTCCCAGCCTCCGCTAATACCTACCAGACTTTCTTTTAATTATCTGATCACCTGGGCATATTCTCTCCTTGCTGACAACGTGTTAAGTATTTTTAAGTGCCAGCACTTTTTTAAGTGCTCCTTTAATCCTTACAACTGTCTTTTGTGGTAGGTACTGTATTGCTACTGTTTGACAGATGAGGAGACCGCAACACAGCTCAGTGGTTTTCCCAAAGTCATACATCTAGGAAGCACCTGACCTAGTGTGACCCACTTGCCAGCAGTTTGGCTTCTGAGCCTTTTCTCTTAACTTCTTTGCTACACTTACCACTTGTTTCAGAGACTGGAAAATAAGGGAGCCGGATAGCTCTTCTCTAGATTTAATTATCATATTGCATACTAGCTATGCTGACTTTTCACATGAGATCTATTAAAAGGACGTTGATGTGAACCCATGAAAAGATCTTCCTTTCCTTCTATAACCCCATTAATCTCATTGCTAGACATCTAAACAGTTATAATTGCAGGCATATCTCAAATGGTGCAAGTTTGGTTCCAGATAATCACAGTAAAGCAAATTACATAATTTTTTCTGGTTATTCAGTGCATATTAAAGTTATGTATACACTATACTGTAGTCTGCTAGGCATGCAATAGCATTATATCTAAGAAAACAATATACATACCTTAATTTAAAAGTACTTATTGCTAAAACTTGGTAACTATCATCTAAAAACACAGGGCTGCCAGAAACTTTCAATTTGTAAAATGAACAACAAAAATCTGCAAAGTGCAGTAAAGTGAAGCACAATAAAACAAGGTATGCCTGCACCAGCTTCATCTTTCCCTGAATTAGGTACTACCTGTAATCATTGACAGTATGTTGGATTGTATTGAATACAAAATACATCAGATGGACCATATTGAATATAGGACTGAAGCATTATTACACCAAGCAAAATAATATTGCTGTCATTTAATTGAAAGGAGACAATGGGCTTAGTCCCATTTTGAATAGTAAGTAGATACACATGTTCTAGGGTATGAGTAAATTCACTGTAGATCATGCTCTGAGGTAAAGGCAAATAAGTATGACTCATCATCTCTTCATCTCTGGTAATAATTCTGGTGACTCCATCTGCTTTCTGTCATTCAAGCGTAACATTTAGAGCCTTTCCTTCCATCATTTGAAGATTATCCAGCATGCCAAGATTTTTTCCTTTGTTTATTTTCTGCTTTCATTTGGTTTGTGGAAAGTTTATGGAAGATTTTTACAATACTCTTGTTTTAAATGAAATATAAAGAGGAGATTAGAGAAAATTTTTTTTGTTTTGCTTTTTTCTGTTTGCTTACCATTTCTGCACATGATATTGTTTCATTTATTTGTGTGCATTTTTATGCTGCCAGCTCAGAAGGACCTGCCACAGAAATGATGTTAATTCAATAGCAAGTGACTTAGATGCTGAAGTCTGATGGCAAGCATAACTTGTTGTGTTAATTCTGAAAGCAATACGTATTCTTATGTGTTGTTCAATTTTTGGCCATTCCTTTTGTGTATTGAAGTAGTTTTCTAATATAGTCCTCTTTTCCCTAAATACATTAATGTAGGAAAGATAACTACTAAAAACAGGAGGTTTAATTTATCACAAGAGTCAGCTGGTTAGCTTAAGTAGTTTGACATATATAAAATCCAGTCATATAGCTGAAAATGCTCTCTAAGGTTTTGTAGAAGCTGAAAAAGATACTAGCAAGTGAAATTTTCCTGTTAAGCGGGAACCAGAGTGTAACAATGCAGCATTTTAATGTTGAGTTATTTTTTTCAGCAACCAACCCTGTCAGATATGACCATGTATGAGATGAATTTCTCTCTCCTTGTTGAAGACATGTTGGGAAATATTGACCAGCCAAAATACAGACAGATTGTCGTGGAGGTTTGTATTTAAAAATGTAGATTGCTAAAGAAGTGCTTTCTGTCTGCTCCCTGAAAACCAGTTTAAAGGAAACTGCTTACAAGGCCAGAAATTCACTCCTCACCTAACCCAGATCTCCAGTTGAGTCCTGGAGGAGATGGCCATCCTTGACCCTTGAGTCGAGGCACACGAACAATTCAGACATCTTAAATCCATCAGGGTAGAAAGACTGACTGGCCAACTTTCCCAGCTACACACTTATCCCCACAGTAAGTGTGTCAACAGTACCATAAAAGAGAGGATGTGACCTTTTTCTGTTTGTCCTACTTTCATTTTTTCCTGTTTACAGAAATAACTCATGACTATTGTAGAAAAGTTCAATAGTTGAAAAAATTATAGAAAAGAAAAGCAAAATATATCTCTATATCCACTAGCAATAGATCATCACTATTATTTTGAGGGACACCTTTCCAGACATCTCTGTGAACAGAGAAAGCATGTAATTTTGTATATCATCATTGCTGCATATAAAGTTAAATGCTAAAATACACACACCTGTGCATGCGCACATACACATACTGTTTTGCCATTTTAAAGTATTATATCAAATACATAAAGACTCCCTTGAATGGATATAATGTATAGCTCATCCTCACTCTGTCTCTCTGGGAATGTCTCCATCAGACTCTGTCTCTCTTGAGGGTGGGTAATATGTCCTATTGATACAGAAGCTCTCAGTGAGTGCTGAACTGGATGTGGCGCCTCCTAAAATCCAGTGTGTCTGGAGCTATAGTCAGCTGAGTGAGATTCAGCCTCATTTCTATGATAGGCCAGAATTTGGGTAAGAGTATCAGCCCATCAGTTTCATTGCTTGTGGGAGTGAGACAGAGAGAGACTGGGGTGAAGAAAAGATGGGATTTTTAGAAGAGTGATTGCCTTCTTTGTACAGTTAACCTTTTGGTATCTCATGCCTATAGATGCCCCTAAAATGTGGTCATTCTCTTTGCAGAAGAAATTTGCCTTTAGAACTTGAGCAAAACTTCAAATTCTTTCGGCTAAAGCTCTGCCCCAAGGTCTCCCACGTTGTGACTCCTGGATTTTTTCTTAGTGTTTCCTTTGGTTCTTTCAGGTACTAATTGGGAAACATTTCAGTAAAGTATATCAGAAAGATTCCCAAGTTGGAAATTATGTCTTTATCCTGTTTCATGAACCATAATCATCATCAGAAAGTCTTTACCAAGCATTGTATACTCAGATACAATTTTGCATATTACAGTTTGTCATATAAAATGAACATTACTACTTAGGATAAATGTATACGGTAGCCAAACAATAGGATGATGATGCCTTAAACAAAGACAGCTTATACAAACCAAATAGTGCTCATGCCATAAAGAATCACAGTTAAGTATATTGTTTAAAACATAACTGTCCCCTGAGAAATACTGTGGTATCAGAGAATTATACTCATTTTGGCGTGCTAGACTTCAAGTCATTTGATCATGGGCGTAGATCCAAAATCTCCACTGTACTCATCTGCCTTGCTTTCTGAGGCAGCCTCTGCACCACGGGACCCTGTTTTGGTCCACCAAACAGTGGCTTGCTTGCCACCAAGCATGAAGGTCTAAAGACTAGAGAGAGTTCAGACACTTTGGATACTATAGGGTACTATGTACTGTGACAGGATTAGAAAAGTCATTTTTCTAAGTTATTGATTTTGTTTAAGTGACTGAAAAACATTTCCATATAGCTACAGGGATACAGACGATGAAAAAAAAAAGTGAGATTTCCAAACAGAACTCATGTTATTAATTTGTATAGTTAGGAAGACTCCATCCACAGATGATCCTAACACCTATCATTGTACAGAACAGGCTGTGGAATACAAGGACCATCCATCAGTCTGAGCGAGCAAAGAATGAAAACATATGCAGACTATGTTGCTTTTATGGTTCATATAATTGGCTTTCGATGCCTGTCTCTTCTAGTTACTAATGGTCGTATCTATTGTACTGGAAAGAAACCCTGAGCTAGAATTTCAAGACAAAGTAGACCTTGACAAACTGGTGAAAGAAGCATTTCATGAATTTCAGAAAGATGAGAGTCGACTAAAGGAAGTTGAAAAACAAGTAAGTAGAGAAAATAGCTTTTTGTAGAATTTTTTTTCTCAATTCTTCAAAGTATCCCTAAATCCCTTATCATTTAACTTACAGAACAGATATACGGAGTACAAAACAGGAGGAAGTCTGATTTATTTGAGGAATTAATGTTACTTTTTAGTCAATTATTAGTCAATTCAGCTAAGAAGTTCTGACGAGAAAGATATCTAAGAAGAGATAAATTTCCTTTATGTAGTTAGCAGTTAAAATGTGTTTTCCCAGAAAGAAGCCATGGATTCCAGAAGGCTATAAAATTAAATTCTGGGAGGATGGGAATGAATAACAGGCTACACTGGTGCTGTGTACTACCTAACATAGCTCCTTCCAGACTGTCTGTTTAATATTTTCTTCTCATCCATAAAAAGGTTCCCTAAATAAATAAAAATTATCAGCAAAAAGGAAAATACTGAAAATGCTATCTTTGTTTTATATGCTGAGAAGATGCCTCAGGAAAATAAAAGAAAAACTCAAGAAGCTCATATTTTCCACAAGGAAATCTTCCTGTGAATTTATTTTTCCCTCTCAGCTGACAGTGATTTTACCTGTCAACTCTTTACAAACAAAAACTCAGATGACTCACTTACTATTTTCCTTTGCAGGATGACATGACTTCCTTTTACAACACTCCCCCTCTGGGAAAAAGAGGAACATGCAGCTATTTGACAAAGGTCGTGATGAATCTGCTGCTGGAAGGAGAAGTCAAGCCAAGCAATGATGACCCGTGTCTGGTTAGCTAGTGAGGAAAGTGGTAGAGACTTGTTAAGACAGGTTTTCCAGCAGTGTGGTGTTTGTGTTGAAGCTTAATCAAGGCAGCCATTAATGTGTGGGCTGACCATGCTGGTGAAGCGGTCGCCACACCCTTGGTGGAATTATTGGACTTCTTGCATGCCATAACCAATCTAATGGTAAGAAATGCTTGTAATCAAGTGAAAATAAGTTCTCATGATTATGCCAACTACAGTAATAATCTCTACTGAGCAGTAGTAATAGTCTATTAATTGAAAGTTTACCACTGCATGTTTTCTGATTACATAACTCTTCAAATTAAGCCTTTGCTCATTTTGGATTAAATTCCCACCTTACTGTCAGTTAAATGAATTTTCCAACTAATAATGCATACCGGGAATGAAAGTATATTGAAAAAATGGTGAATTCTTTTTAAGTAACATGCTTCTAGAACAAGATATTAATATGCATCATAAAAGCAAAATCAACCAGCTGTTATTTTTATTCTCAAACTGCATTATTGGTAATATTTTTAGAATACAGAGCTATTGTACAATTTTTACCTTGTAAACATTATTATGGTTTTGTATTTGTGCTAACTGTAGGGGTTGGACTAAAGT
>SJYT01018490.1:213680-266560 GCA_006410635.1 Cephalophus harveyi
AACTGTAGGGGTTGGACTAAAGTAATAAATCTATACCTTATCAAATATTTTCTTTGCACCCTTAGTAAAAATAAGTGTGAACTGTTAACCTAGTTTGTACTCATAAAAACAAAATTAAAAATCATTAAATTTTATTTCTGAATTAATGAATATATCTGAATACATTCTTTGTTCTCATTATTCTCAATATTGAATTTATTACTCCTGAATATTTTCATTTAATTGATCAGGAGATGAAAGAGAATCTATGGTACCTACCGTTACACATATTTTGTTAACAAATTTACTTAAGCTAATGTTAATGAAAATATAGGTTAAACATTAAAATTTCATCAGTTTATTTCCTTACTGAATGTTACAGTGAAGCCCATTAATTTGAGCCCTGACCCCAAAGGGAGTCATTTTTCTCACTAGCCTTACAGGAGTTTCACCTGAAAAGTCAAACTTGTCACAAAAAATACAGGCCATTTATAAAGTCTTGAAAGGATCTAAGACAGAAAGGACAAGTAGCTTAAGTGACAAGTCAGGCTGATATCAAATAAATGGATGCAGGAGCACGTGAAAAACTCTGGAGTCGGGCACATTCCTCATAACTTTGAGGTACACTTGCAGAGTGTGCTGGTTGGCAAAACTGAGAATAATGAGGTAAAATCTTACCTTATAGAACTTTTTTGTTTTAAGAAATCAGGGAGAAAAATATTTTCAGAATCTGTTATGTATTAAGTGATTCACATGTATTACACTAGCAAGTTTGTATACTGATCATATGAAACGGAAATTGTTATCCTAGTTTTACAGTTAGAATACTAAGGTCCAAGGACTTCCCTGGTGGTACAGTGGTTAAGAATCCGCCTTGCAATGCAGAGGACAGGGTTTGATCCCTGGCTGGGAAACTAAGATCCCTGTGCACCACAACTAGAGAGCCCACATGCCACAACTAGAGAGCCCACATGCTGCCACCGCTGAGCCCACAGGCCACAATTAGAGAGTCCACGTGCCGTAGCAGAAGGTCCCGCGTGATGCAACGGAGAGCCTGTGTGCCACAACTCAGATCCCATGCGGCCAAATAAATGAATATTAAGAAATAAATTATACTCTCTGGATTATGTAATAAACTCCTCCACTTTTATGGTATGAAAATAATTGAGATTTGTGTCTATAGTACAGAATTTATACTTTTAACTAATATTATAGACTCTATGTATATTTCATTAATCTACCACAGACTGATTTTTCTTCTCTCTAAGGGGACTGTAGTGTTAGAATGGCACATTTCCAGGTGAAATCCACAGGGGAGAAGCCAGCAACAGTTGATTCAGACTATGGGAAATGACCCAGTTTAGGAGAAGTTCTCCTAGCTTCTACAAGAATCTTGCTTTAGGCTGTGTTTTCTGACTGCACTGTCTCTGATTCCAAACCAATCACTGGTTTCTGTCCAGAACCATCATCTTACTGGATTACAAACCACTTCTGCAAGCTGTAAATGCTGTGAGTGCTTATTGCTCAAAGAGAATTCCTCACTAGTCATTCGAATTGTTTTTAATTTGATTCAGAGAAATTGATAAAAAAGAAAATAAATCTGGCTCTTAAGAAAATTCCACTAGTAACGTAATAGGAAATAAAAGTGGTATCATTGAAATAAGTGTTTTATCTCCAATGGTCAATAATTTAAAAGAGCTAGAACAACTTATATTTGGCAGTGTGGATGTATTTGAATACTACAGTCAGACTGTACAGTCACCCCACAGTGTCCACAGCAAATTAATTCCAAGACCCTCATGGATCCCCAAATCCACAGATACTCAAGTTCCTTATATAAAATAGCATGACCTGTATCAGTTCAGTTCAGTTCAGTTCAGTCGCTCAGTCGTGTCCGACTCTTTGTGACCCCATGAATCGCAGCACGCCAGGCCTCCCTGTTCATCACCATCTCTCGGAGTTCACTCAGACTCACATCCATTGAGTCAGTGATGCCATCCAGCCATCTCATCCTCGGTCGTCCCCTTCTTCTCCTGCCCCCAATCCCTCCCAGCATCAGAGTCTTTTCCAAGGAGTCAACTCTTCGCATGAGGTGGCCAAAGTACTGGAGTTTCAGCTTTAGCATCATTCCTTCCAAAGAAATCCCAGGGTTGATCTCCTTCAGAATGGACTGGTTGGATCTCCTTGCAGTCCAAGGGACTCTCAAGAGTCTTCTCCAACACCACAGTTCAAAAGCATCAATTCTTCGGTGCTCAGCCTTCTTCACAGTCCAACTCTCACATCCATACATGACCACAGGAAAAACCATAGCCTTGACTAGACGGACCTTAGTCGGCAAAGTAATGTCTCTGCCACCTGCATACATCCTCCTATATACTTTAAATCATCTTTAGATTATTTCTAACTCCTAATACAATGTAAATGCTGTATAAATAGTTGCCAATATGCTGCAAATTCAAGTTTTGCTTTTTGGAACTCTGGAATTTTTTTTCTGGCTATTTTCAATCCATAGTTAGTTGAAACTGTGGATGTGGAACATAGAGAGCTAACTGTATATACATGCACACACATGCAAGAGCTATATCACATTATATTTTTTGTGAGCTCTGTGTGTTTGCTGTATCTTTTTTGAGTGACAAAGAAAGCTTGTTCTATTATTATATATTTGATTCTCTTTTTCCTTAACATAAAAAATGGAGCTAATGGTGCTTTATTATTTACCTTGAAGAAGTACTAAAGATTAATTAGATTTGCATCAAGTAATCTGAACTTCTTGAAAAAACATCAATAACAGTATTTCATTGGGAAAATTAACATGCATATAACATACATATCAGAGAAGGCAATGGCACCCCACTCCAGTACTCTTGCCTGAGGAGCTAATGGTGCTTTATTATTTACCTTGAAGAAGTACTAAAGATTAATTAGATTTGCATCAAGTAATCTGAACTTCTTGAAAAAACATCAATAACAGTATTTCATTGGGAAAATTAACATGCATATAACATACATATCAGAGAAGGCAATGGCACCCCACTCCAGTACTCTTGCCTGGAAAATGCCATGGACGGAGGAGCCTGGTGGGCTGCAGTCCATGGGGTCGCTAAGAGTCGGACGCGACTGAGTGACTTCACTTTCACTTTTCCCTTTCATGCATTGGAGAAGGAAATGGCAACCCACTCCAGTGTTCTTGCCTGGAGAATCCCAGGGATGGGGGAGCCTGGTGGGCTGCCGTCTATGGGGTCAAACAGAGTCAGACACGACTGAGGCGACTTAGCAGTAGCAGCAGCAACATACATATATTAAATATATATAGATTCCTTTCCTTTATATGTGTATGTATATTGAATTTATATTTATACACATGTATTTAATTTAAAAAAATGCATATATAGATTTGCCCTTTTTTGTTTGCTTATTTACTCTAGTGAAAATACTTCAGGAAACTCCTTTGTGAGTTTTGAGAAAATATCCAGTTAAAATGTCTGGAATGTGTGTTAAGAAAAAGAAATGACTTGACATTTTCTTGAGAAGAAAAAATAATTTCACCATACACAAAATGGCTTAGAGTAATATAGATGTTTTTTTTTACTATATTATTTTCTTTTCTCCTTACCCCCACCCCCTTCCCATACAAATGCAGGAAACAGGTAACATGTGAGCATGGGCATTACTTAAAGTATGACTTATATTTCAATGTAAGTTTTCTTGTAATATTATCGTTAAAGAGGAAAGTGACTTGAACCAAAATTGATAATTTACTTACATCCTGCTTTTAGGTTTGTGCATCCATAAAAAGCCATATACTGCTTCTTTTTTCTTTCTTTTTTTTTTTTTTTGGTTGTTGTTGTTGCTCAGTAATGTATCATATTTATTTATTTTTTTTCTTTTTACCTTTTGACCCCTTTTACCACCCCCCCAGCCCCCACCTTTGGCAGCCATCAGTCTGTTCTCTGTAGTTATGAACTTGCTTTTTCTTTTTTTTTTTCTGATTCCACATATAAGAGATCATACAGTATTTGTGTTTCTCTGACTCTGACTGACTTCACTTAGCATGATGTTCTCGAGGTCCATCCACGTTGAAGCAAATGGCAAGATTTTTTTCTTTTCTGGCTGAATAATATGCAGTAGGGGTTCCCCTCATAGCTCAGTCAGTAAAGAATCTGCCTGCAGTGCAGAAGACCTGGGTTTGATTCCTGGGTCAGGAAGATTCCTTGGAGAAGGAAATGGCAACCCACTCTAGTATTCCTGTCTGGAGAATCCCATGAACAGAGGAGCCTGGGCAGGCTACAGTCCATTGGGTCACAAGAGTCAGACACGACTTAGCAACTAAACCACCACCAATATGCAGTAGAATATTACTTTATCTATTCATCCATCATCAATGAACACCTAGGATATTCCATATCTTGGCTGTTGTACATAATGCTGTGGTGAATATGAGAGTGCAGGTATCTTTTTGAGTTAGGATTTTCATTTTCCTTGGGTGAATACCCAGAAGTGGAATTGCTGAATTTGTATGATGGTTCTCTAGTCAAAGCTATGGTTTTTCCAGTAGTCATGTGTGGATGTGAGAGTTGAACTATAAAGAAAAAGCTGAGCACCGAGGAATTGATGCTTTTGAATAGTGGTGTTGGAGAAGACTCTTGAGAGTCCCTTGGACATAAAGGAGATCCAACTAGTCCATCCTAAAGGAAATCATTCCTGAATATTCCTTGGAGGGACTGATGGTAAAGCTGAAACTCCAGTACTTTGGCCACCTGATGCAAAGAACTGACTCATTAGAAAAGACCCTGATGCTGGGAAAGATTGAAGACAGGAGGAGAAGGGGACGACAGAAGATGAGATGGTTGGATGGCATCACCAACTCAATGGACATGAGTTTGAGTAAACTCTGGAAGTTGGCGATGGACAGGGAGTCCTGGCGTGCTGCAGTCCATGGGGTCACAAAGAGTCGACATGACTGAGTGACTGAACTGAACTGAGCTGAATGATGGTTCTATTTTTAATTTTTTGAGGAACTTCCATACTGTTTTTCATAGTGACTGCTGCACCAATTTATATTACCACCAACAGTGCATTATGATCCACTTTTTTCACACTCTCACCTACAATTTGAGAATGTATACAAATTCAGTATACATATACAATATGTATGTATACAAATTTGTAATGTGTATACAAATTCAATATACATACACATCAGTTCAGTTAAACTCTCACATCCATACATGACCACAGGAAAAACCATAGCCTTGACTAGACGGACCTTAGTCGGCAAAGTAATGTCTCTGCTTTTGAAAATGCTATCTAGGTTGGACATAACTTTTCTTCCAAGGAGTAAGCGTCTTCTAATTTCATGGCTGCAGTCACCATCTGCAGTGATTTTAGGAGTAGACTCTATATGAGTATATTTAATACATGCATATTATATGCATGCTAATTTTCCCCACTGAAATAGTTATTGCTGTTTTTTTCAATGAGTTCAGATTACTCCATGCCAATCTAATTAATCTTTAGTACTTCTTCAGAGTAAATAATAAAGCACCATTAGCTCCATTTTTCATGTTAAGGAAAAAGAGAATCAAATTTTTATTTCTTTTTTCTTATAATAATCATTCTGACAAATGTGAGATTTCTCATGGTGGTTTTGATTTGCATTTTCCTGATGAATAGTGATGTTGAGCATCTTTTTATGTACCTGTTGGCTATCTATACATCTTCTTTAGGAAAATGTCTAGTCAGATCTTATGCTTATTTTTCAGTTAGACTTTTTTTGTTTGTTTTGCTATTGAGTTGTATGAGTTCTTTATTTTGGATGTTAGTCCCTTATTAGATATATGATTTGCAAATATTTTCTCCCATTCAGTAGGTAATCTTTTCATTTTGTTGATGGTCAAGAACATGTTAAGGAGAGGAATATGGCAAAGAACACTTGATATATGAAGAGAGTTTATGAAAAGATAACCAGCTATTTTTTAAAACAAGCATGAAAAAAAAAAAACATCAACTTAAAGTTGAAACCCATGGAAAGAATTGGAGACCAACACTTAATAGCTAGGGCAACTGGAAATAAAAAACTTGAAATGTTTAATATTTGCTGAAATATAGGCGGAATGAACTATGTTGTATTTTTGAGAATTAAAAAATTTGATTAGCTGAGCAAAGTTGATGGAATCTGCCACTGTCTTAGCTGAAAGCAAACACCATTTGCAAATCCACATAGGAGCTTTAACTTCCTGCTTACATGTTACATGTGCAGAATTCTGAAGTTTTCTAGTACTGAAGGCATTCAGAATCTGTGATGTAAGTATAGACTTCGTGTTTGACGAAATTCAAAATCGGTTGTTCTGAAAGATATATTTGGATCAATAAATCTTGATGTTCTCTCTACAGAAGCCATTGTTTTCTAATTAGAAGAGCAAAAAATAATAATTAGAACACAGAACTCATGAATTTTAGAAGTTTCATTTGGCCTACAGAGCCAAAATGTTTTAACAGCTGTACTAGAGACTGACTGAAAATATTAGCACATTTATCCAGGCATGACAGGATTTAAATCTAATTTAAAACTTCCTCTCTCACAATGGCAGATTTATTGTATAAGTTTATTGTACAAGCAATGTCTGTTGGAAACTCCTCACTAAATACCAAATTCAGCTACATTTCCAGAACATCATTTTCAGAAACATGCTGTTTTCCAGATTTCCTTCCATTTTATTTAATTCCGAAAAGATCATATTTCAGTTTTAAAAAATCAGAGTGTGAAATCACCTTGATATCGTCTCCAATATATGATAAGCTTGCAGTGCCTAATGGATACCAAACCACATTTATAGAATACCTAAGTAAACTTTTTTACCAGAACCCTAAAGAATAGGATCAGATAAAAGTACTTCATGAGCATGCATATTAAATAGATGGCATATAAAACTAGGAGAGTCAACACAATGAGAACACAGTTGTAACAGCACAGAGAGACCACATTTAAATCAAGAAGAGCCCGGAAGTATTGTGGTATGCAGCCAGCTTCATATACTACAGTATGTCCAGGCTCTTCTTGATTTAAATGTGGTCTCTCTGTGCTGTTACAACTGTTTTTGTTATAGCTAAACGCTCCAGGAAACAAACTCACTCAGAAGGACAGTGTGGATAGTGGAGTGCAGTTTATCACACCAGCGGGTCCAAGGCAGAGTTTTCTCTTTAGCCAGGGACCCCAGCCAACTTTTGTGAAAACCTTATATACCTTAAGTGTACATGCTCAAGCCCACATCCCCAAATTCCTTAAACCTAGCCTGGAAAATGTTAAAGGGACATACAATCGGGTTACCGCCATGATTCATAATCAGAAGGGTCAGCTGGTTATATGTTATAGCCTACACCAATGGGTGCCATAAAGATTACAAAAGTGATTGACTACAAAAGGGATTATCACATTCTTTTTGGGGATGGGAAATCTTGGTATGGAATCTGGTGTTTATCAGTCTGGGAGGCCAGTTCAGTAGTAGGTAGTTATCCCCATGGCTACTAGGCACATAGTCCAAAGTTCACTGAAGTGCAAGCAGGCGTATAGTCCAGAGTTCACTGGGAATGTAAGATGTAATTTCCTTCTTTTTCAAAATGGAGTCAGCTTGGCCTGTTGCTTTCCTCCTTCATTCTCCCCTTTGATGCTCTCAACTTCCAGTGCGAGCATCACTTATTGAGATGTACTGCATTTTAGGCTTCCTGGTATATATTTGGGTAAATGAAGTCATCCTCTATGATACAAAGTTAACAACACATTGGCAAATACAAGGTCCACAAAACAGAATCAACAGAACAACTATTAACAATGGTTAATATAGTTTTCCACCAATCACCCTTTACCTATGATAGAACAGAAGCCCAAAAAGGAAGATTATCATCAGACATAGCTTTTACTTGATCCTTCATGTCATCTAGAGTGACTGATATATTGCCAGACAAATCAGGAATATATACACAACATTCAGCTTTGATTATAGCACAGGTCCCTCCTTGAGTGGCTGTAAGTATGTCTAAAGCCATTCTGTTGTGAATTACCACTTTTCTCATTTGTTCAGTATTTAGTGCTTGAATAGCTCTTAGGCTGTCATTTAGGGCTCTTTGGGTGAAATTAGTTAGAGCTTCAACTCTAATCATTATGTCCGTAGTGCCCAATGAGGGAACAAATATAGCAGCCAAATAATTATACCAATGGAAAACTGATCGTGACCGTCTGGCCCTCAGGGAGGGTAAATTTAAAGGCTCTTGTATTGTTGACATGATGTTTCCATGGGCAAAGGCCAGACCTAAAGTACACCTCCCTATCCATCATGAAGGCAACCAAGGCCATAAGTTAGTCCCACATAACCACTGGGTGCCATTAGAAGCAATTCACCTGATTCTGGGGTTGAATCCCCAGTCTGTCCCTGGTCGTTGGGTGGATTGACTGGGATCATAAGTTACTTTATAGGTCTTATAGCACTGTTCTGTCCATAGAAAGCCCATTGGTTTTAAATTCTTTTTATCTTTTTATTTGGCACCCTTTCTTGTACAAACTTAGTTACCTGATTTATTACCTGACCCAGGTGTTCCATCTGCTGTGAAATCCCATCCACCCTTACCTGTGGCAGATTTGCCTAAACCTGTCTTACTATGGGAGAGGGCCTCCCATAGACAATTTCATAAGGAGAGTAACCATGGGAATGCAGGCTTACCCTTAATTTGAGTAAGGCTGCCAGAAGCAAGTCTATCCATGAAGAGTTAGTCTCTATGATTCATTTTGAAAGTGTCTCTTTAAGAGTTTGGTTGGTTCTTTCACCACTCTGGAGCTCTAGGACCTATATGCCATATGTAATTTCCACTTGATATTTAGACCTTTATATACCTGTTGAATTAAGTCGGTTACCAAAGGCAGGGCCGTTATCTGATCCTATACTGGTTGGGAACCCAAATCTGGGGATTATTTCTCGGAGCAGACAGCAAGCCACTTCATTTGCTTCTTCAGTTAGAGTGGGGAAGGCCTCTACCCATCCTGAGAAGGTACGTACCATGACCAGTAAATGGTGATAGTGTCAGCAGGGTTTCATCTCAGTAAAGTCCACTTCTAAATGTTCAAAGGGTAGAGTGCCTTTTAACTGTATTCCTGGAGGTTTTTGTTTATGTCCAGGGGCAGCATTGACATCTGAGCAAGCAGAACAGTCTACATAAGGAGGAAAGTCATGGAATTAAGAAATATTTTTTAATTAATTCTTCCAATTTGTCATGTCCCAAGTGGGTTGCCTGGTGAACCTGAAACACCAGTATGAGGGGCTAATGCCTCAGGTACCAGTAACCTGCCATCTGGCAGTTCCTACCAACCTTTTTCATTCGTGGTGGCCCTTTCTGCTTCAGCCAGCTGATCTTGGGCCAGGGTATACTGTGGGAGAGTCAACATTAACTCAGGCATTTTTGAGAGTACAAAGGTTCTGATAGGTCCCCCACCAGCAGCCCCAAATTTCTCAGCCACATGTTTTGCAGCTTTATCTGCTAGTCAGTTTCCCTGTGCTTGTGGGTGTCTTCCTTTTGGTGACCCCAGCAATGTATCACTGCTACCTTTTCAGGTTCCCATACAGCATCTAATAGAGTCAAGATTTCTTGTTTTTAATGTCCTTTCCGTTGGCTGTCAGAAGACCTCTCTCTTTATATAATCCCCAGGTACACACAAAGTAGCAAAAGCATACCTGGGGTCTGTGTAAATGTTTGTCTTCTTACCTTTTGACAGCTGGAGGGCCCGGATTAGAGCATATAGTTTGGCCTGTTGAGCAGACCGGTGATGGCAGAGAGCTAGCCTCAACGATGGTTTCTTCTGTGACTATTACATATCCTGACAGTCATTGTCCTCGTTTCATCAGGCTGGTGCCATTGGTGTACAGAACCCAATGTGGGTCCAGGATTGACAGGTCTCTCAAGTCAGGTCTGCTGGCATAAACTTCTAGGATTTCCTTGCAATCATGTGAGGGCCCACCCTCTCCCTCAGGAAGGAGGGTGGCTGGATTCAGGGCCTGACGAGGCTCAATAGTAACATGAGGGTTCCCACATAACAGTCCCTGCTGCTGCTGCTGCTGCTGCTAAGTCACTTCAGTCGTGTCCGACTCTGTGTGACCCCATAGACGGTAGCCCACCAGGCTCCCCCGTCCCTGGGATTCTCCAGGCAAGAACACTGGAGTGGGTTGCCATTTCCTTCTCCAATGCATGAAAGTGAGAAGTGAAAGTGAAGTCGCTCAGTCGTGTCCGACTCAGCGACCCCATGGCCTGCAGCCCACCAGGCTCCTCCGTCCATGGGATTTTCCAGGCAAGAGTACTGGAGTGGGGTGCCATTGCCTTCTCCGATAACAGTCCCTAGTATTGAGTAATCCAGAATGTCAACAGCCATTTATGGGGGTCCCCTCACAGGAGAGTGTTGACCTCATGGGGGACTTTTATGATCAAATCTTGGCCCAAAGTCAGCTTGGTTGCCTCCCGGACCAGTAAGGCAACCACAGAAACTGCCCGTAAGCATCCCAGCCACCCGGTGGCAACATTGTCCAGCCGTTTCGAGAGATAAGCCACGGGTCTGTCCCATGTCCCCATAGTCTGGGACAGCACTCCCATAGCCACCTTGTCCTTTTCAGTCACATAAAAACTAAATGGCTTAGCAGGGTCTGGCAGGCCCAAGGCGGGTGCTGATGTGATTGCCAGCTTTAATTCCTCAAAGGGCTGTTGCTGTCTCTCAGTCCAATTGAGTGAATCTCCTTCTGATCCCATTAGGAGTTCATATAACGTCTGGGCCATCTTGGAATAGCCCAGAATCCAAATCCTACAAAACCCAGTGGCTCCCAAGAACTCTCGGACCTGTCGTCTGGTTCTCGGTTGCGGGATTCTCAAAATGACCTCTTTTCTGAACTGGTCTAACAGCCTCGTCCCTCCTCTCAGAACAAACCCCAAATATCTTACCTCCTCTTTGCAGATCTGTGCCTTCTTTTTCGAGACTCGGTAGCCGGACTCCATCAACCGCTCTAGTAAAGCCTTGGTCCCTTCCCAGCAGTCTTTGCCATCCTTGGCAGCCAGCACCAAGTCGTCCACATGTTGTAGCAATCAGGATCTGAAATTCTCTGGCTGGAATGAGTCCAGGTTGGAAGCCAAGGCTTCCCTAAAGATGGTTGGCTGCTGCTGCTGCTAAGTTGCTTCAATCGCGTCCAACTCTGTGTGACCCCATAGACAGAAGACCACCAGGCTCCCCCATCCCTGGGATTTTCCAGGCAAGAACACTGGAGTGAGTTGCCATTTCCTTCTCCAATGCATGAAAGTGAAAAGTGAAAGGGAAGTCGCTCAGTTGTGTCTGACTCTTAGCAACCCCATGGACTGCAGCCCACCAGACTCCTTCATCCATGGGATTTTCCAGGGAAGAATACTGGAGTGGGGTGCCATTGCCTTCTCCAGAAAGAGAGGACACCAAACAACAGCTCACCTGGACTCGCCTCCCACAAGGATTTAAGAAAGATGGTTGGGGAATTCTTAAATCCTTGTGGGAGGCGAGTCCAAGTGAGCTGTTGTTTGGTGCCCCCTGCTGGGTCTTCCCATTCAAAAGCAAAAATGGGTTGAGACACTGGGGCAAGGCATATACAGAAGGCATTCTTGAGATCTAAACAAGTATAGATATTAGCACTCGGTGGAAGGAGGCTAAGTAAAGTATAGGGTTAGGAACAGTGGGATGTAGGTGGCCTGGCTGACCAGTCTGAGGTCCTGCAGAGGTCTGTAGTCCTGTCTCCCTTCTTTCTTGACTGGTAGGATTGGTGTGTTCCAGGCCAACTGGCATTCAATCAGGATGCTTGCCTGTTTCCGTCTGTTTATGTGTGGCAAAATGCCAACTTGAGCCTCTACTGGCAGTGGGTACTGATGTTTTCTGACTGGGATGGCACCGGGTTTGAGTTCTGTTTCCATTGGAGCTTGAGGTATGGCAAGCCCAGGGTGGGGGTTGGGAGTTAATTTTCCTCCCAAACCTCGGGGAATCATCGGATTAGTTCCCTCCCTCAGCTGTCTAGTCCATCCATTCGGAGGGTCCTGTACATCAATTCATCTTGAAGGGTTACCAAGAGGGAGAGTAAATAGGTAGTTTAAATAATAGAGTAAATATCCACACCCGGAGAGTAGATCTTTCTTGGGGGGTAAAGGTCACTTGTGCCCCCAATATAGATGACAGGTCTCTCCCCAAAAGATGTTCTGGGCATTCAGGAATATACAGGAATTCGTGAGTCACTTGATGCCCCCCATTTGGCATTTTCGGGGTAAACAGAATGGTCTGATAATCTTTTCTCTGGTTACTCCCTCTATGCCAGTGGCCTTTATTGAGAGGGGTGCTACCGGTTCAGTCACCACTGACATTTCTGCCCCAATGTCCACCATAAAGTCAATAATTTGGTCCCCTACTTTTAGTTTCACCATGGGCTCTCGAGGACCTTGTGTTTTGAGCCCTGGCACCCCTATTCAGCCTCTAGTCCAACCAGCCCTATAACAGCCAATGCCAATTCTTTTTCCCCATTATTTTGAGGGCATTCATTTTTCCAATGACTGAAGTCCCGGCATCGGGCACATTGGTTTTGTTGCAGGGTGGCTGTGGGCCTTCTTGTAGAGGGCTTGCCGGGATATTGGCCCCCACTCAGAGAGGATGTGGGCTTTGGGAAAGGCTCACGAAGAGGCCTTCCCAAAGCCATGGCCAGTACCACGATCCTCTGGTCTGCCCTCTTATTATCTTCTGTCTTTTCTCAGCTTCCCCCTTAGCCTCCACGTCTCTATTTCTGAATACCTTATCAGCGACCTCAATTATTTGTGAGCTAGTCGTGGCCAATACCCTGTCCAACTTTTGAAGTTTATGTCTGATATCAGGGTAGGCTTGAGACACAAAGGCTGCATTTATCACCATCTGAGACCCAGAGATCTCTGGATCTATTGGTGTAAAAAGTCTGTAGGCCTCGCACAGTCTTTCATAGAACCCAGAGTGTGATTCGGTTTCCCTTTGAATCACTTTGGAGGGTTTTGCCATATTCATAGGTTTCCGCCCCCCTCCCCCCCACCCCCCTTGTAAAATAGCCACCCGATCTCTCTCCAGGTGGCCCCTCCCTTCCTCTGTGTTATAGTCCCAGTTGGGCTTCTATCAGGGGTGGCTAGTTCTGCCCACTGCTGCAGTACTCTCAGGTGCCATCTTAATCATTTCTTAATCATGCTCTGGTACTCTCAGGTGCCAGTTCTTGATCATTTTCTGGCCTCAGTTAGGATCCTGTGTCTTTCCTCAGTGCTGAAAGGGGGTACTAGTAGTTGGATTAATGTCATCCCATGTAAGGCACTGGGTTCGAAAAATAGTCTCCATTAGCCTAATAATGACTTGTGGCTCCCCAGAGTATGGTGGAGTGTGTCTCTGCCAGTTTAATAATATCTGTAGAGGGAAGTGGCTGGTAATAATAGGCTACAGAAGGCTGATGGTAGTGCCCGCCTGCGTCCTGAACCGGAGGCTGTTGTAGCTCTCTGAGAGGCATCTGTGGGGTTCTTTCCCCCTGTTCCTTGGTGGGATGAAGCCTCTGTCTAATTCCTAATTTTCTTTCCCCTTCCCATCAGTACTCACCGGGAGACGTGGATACAATCTAGGAGGTCCGGCTGAGCTGGAATCCTGGGGCCGTTGACCAGAGGTCTCCATTGCCGGGATCGGAGGCTGCTGAAACAGTGGCTCTGTGATCTCCAGGACAGTCGGTATAGGAGCAGTGGCTACTGCAGGAACTTCACCTGGCCTTGGATTGGGCATTAAGGTGGCCTCCAGTCCTGGTGGAGCATTGGGTGGCGGGCACATCATCATCCAGTATGGGGAAGGGGGCAAGTTGTCCCCGTCCAAATCCTGCAGAATTTCTTTTTTATCGTTAGTCAATTTTTGTGCCATTAATATTGTTCCTTTCCCTTTCTTGATATAGAATCTCATCCAAGGAGGGGGTTCTTGAGCTAACCCTAGCCATAAGCCAGTGAGCGGAAATTGATCTGGAATCCTGGCTCTCCTGTGGCTATTGGATAGATTGCTTCCACTATTTTTAAGTTCATGGTGCCTTCTGGTGGCCACCTTACTCCCATAGGGGGCCATTTGACCTGTCAGAGTACGTGGAGGCGGTTAGGTATTATCTTCACCCCATAGCCTTCTCCAAATCCCTTCTTAAAATTTTTATTCATGCACTCCAGTACAGTTGTCTTAGATTCATTTCTTCCCATCTTGCTTACCTTCTTGGACCTTCTTCTACATTTCCTTTTCATTCTGTGTACGGAGTTCTTGGTACCCTATATACTTCTGATATTTCAACTCAATGAAACATTTAAATTGCCATTCTACCTCCTTCCTAATTGGGGTGAGAAGAGCCTTACCTGCCAGATCCCAGAGGGAGAAGGGGGATTGGCATGTCTTCATCTGCTGGTCAGCACAGCCAAACCAGAACACCACGTGGTCCAAGACTGTTTCTCCCTTGACTTTTAAAGTCCATTTTGCCTTGGTGGGGTTGATCAGGTGCAGATGAAAACACAGATGGGTTAAATACCCCATGTCCCAGGCCATTTCTGGAAAAGCCAATTCATACTCACTTATGTATCCCCCTCTTTCTAGCCTGACAATTCTGAGGGGATTAAGAATTCCAAAACAGATGGGACATCTCCTAGGGGAGAGTAGAATACGAGCACATGACAAAGACCAAGTTTCTTCCCCCCAAAGCCCTCTCACAATGGTCTGGCAATAATAATTTGTCCCAAGATGGCGTGACATTCAATTTTCTTCAAAAAGCCTTCTCATGACTGCCTGACAAATTTAACTCAAGACCGTGTGGACACTACCTCCACTGCCTCCCTTGACGTTTATGGTCTGTGCATTCCCTACTCTCTCTCAGGGGTTGATCAGGCCCCCTCTTCGACCCCACAAGGTGGGAACCTTCCTTAGCTGAGAGCTCAATTCCCCTGCTGTCATCCACTGCCCACTTAACTTGGAAGGTCCGGGCGTCGAGAAACGGAATCTTTCCAGAAGGGTGAGGCACCTTTTCCCCTCTAGAAGATCTGAGCCACGAGGCCTTGGTGTGGCCCCAAACAGGACTTGTCTCCTCAAAGTGAGGAATTTCCCAGCCAATGCACCAAATGTTATAGCCAAACCCTTTGGGAAACAAATTCACTCAGAAGGACAGCGTGGATAGTGGAGTGTCGTTTATTACACCAGCAGGTCTGGGACCCAGGCCAGGAACCCCTGGGTCCCCAGCTGACTTTTGTGAAAACCTTATATACCTTAAGTGTACATGCTCAAACCCACATCCCCAAATTCCTTACACCTAGCCTGGAAAATGTTAAAGGGACATGCAATCAGGTTACAACCATGATTCATAATCAGAAGGGTCAGCTGCTTATACGTTGTAGCCTACACCAATGGGTGCAATAAAGATTACAAAGGTGAGACTACATAGGGGATTATTACATTCTTTTTGGCATTGGGAAATCTTGGTGGAATCTGGTATTTATCAGTCCAGGAGGCCAATTCAGCCATAGGTATGTTATCCCCATGGCTACTAGGCACATAGTCCAAAGTTCACTGAAAGTGCAAGCAGGTGTATAGTCCAAAGTTTACTGAAAGTGCAAGCAGGTGTATAGTCCAAAGTTCACTGGGAATGTAAGATGGAGTTTCCTTCTTTTTCAAGATGGAGTCAGCTAGGCCTATTCCTTTCCTCCTTCAATTTTATGTTTGTAGTATGCAGCCAAATTCATAGGACTTCCCTGTAGCTCAAACGGTAAAGAATCTGCCTGCGATGCAGGAGATCAGGGTTCAATCCTTGGGTTGGGAAGTTCCTCTGGAGAAGAGAATGGCAATCCACTCCAGTATTCTTGCCTGGAGAATTCCATGGACAGAAAAGCCTAGCGGGCTACAGTCCATGGGTTCACAAAGAGTAAGACATGACTGAGTGATAAACACACAGCCAGATTCATAAAAGTACTCTATCTTGGAAAGTAAAAGTGTGAATGAAAAATGAGAAGGAAAGAATTGGCAAAGCAACACAACAGCATTCAGACTAAGGAAGCAATACAACCTCATACCATAAACCCTGAAAAGCAGCAGAAAAACAAAAGACTCATTGGAATTTGTATTTGGCTCCTATCCTCTGGCTTCTCAGAAGCTGTACAGGGTGAGGACAAGGTCAGTAGATAAATTATGAGAAACATAATGCACTTGAAGGGAATCCTGAGAGCTGAGCCAGTATGTAGGGGGGAAAAGACAGGCAATGTCTTCTTTTCAGGGTGGAATTTCCCCCACCACACATTATTTTCCAGAGGGCTATTGCCAGCCCAGGTGACAGCTGTGTGAATTAGAAAAAGGAATCCCTTCTGAGACATTTGACCCCAAAGGTTTACTAACCTTAGCACAAGGTTTAGTACCTTTGTACAAAGACGATCCTTCCTCTAAGGAGATGTACCTTTGCCGGTCTAGGACAAGTGGCTCAGAGAACCTAGCATAAACGGCATTTTGGCACTCTGCTGCCCTCTCAGTGAGGGGCCATTGTGCAGTGTGCAAACCACATGACTGCCACAGTCAGGCTCCTCAAGGAAGGAAGGAGACACTGGGATTGGGCATTTTAATTTTTTTTCATCTGGGAGATTGGCAGATCAGAGAGATTGCCACAGTGAATGTGAAAGTTGGTGGTTGTGAGCCATGTGTTATGCCAGGATTCATGACCTCTGGAGGAGAGGCTTTTGATCTGGGGCCAGAGATAAGACTTGATTACTCAGAACTTTTTGTGTAGCAAAGTTTTATTAAAGTATAATAGAGATTGAGAAAGCTTCTGACACAGACATCAGAAGGGGACAGAAAGAGTGCCCACTTGCTATGTCTGTTAAGTGAAAGTGAAGTTGCTCANTTCATGACCTCTGGAGGAGAGGCTTTTGATCTGGGGCCAGAGATAAGACTTGATTACTCAGAACTTTTTGTGTAGCAAAGTTTTATTAAAGTATAATAGAGATTGAGAAAGCTTCTGACACAGACATCAGAAGGGGACAGAAAGAGTGCCCACTTGCTATGTCTGTTAAGTGAAAGTGAAGTTGCTCAGTTGTGTCCGACTCTTTGTGACCCCATGGACTGTAGCTATGTTTGTTGCTGCTGCTGCTGCTAAGTCGCTTCAGTTGTGTCCGACTCTGTGCGACCCCATAGATGGCAGCCCACCAGGCACCAGTTCAATGTTACCCAAAAAGTGCAACCTAAATTTTTTCCCTGTCAGTTATAAAGGCAAATGAAGATTTCTTAAATATACAATAACTCAGGAGTTGTAGCAACTATGAAACTTTCTTGAGAATAATGTTTTACTAAATCCAGTCAACCAAGGGGGGTCAGTGTGAAGAGTAGAGTAGAAAACTTGATACATAAAAACAATTAATTAAAATATAAAATTAAAGCAATATGAATTTACAGAAAATAATGTAAAGATGAAAGAAAAACTTCACAATTTAAAATAATATAACTAATGATGGTAGTGGTGGTGGTTTAATTGCTAAGTCATGTCTGACTCTTTTGACCTCATGGACTGTAGCCCTCCAGGCTCCTCTGTCCTCTGTCCATGGGATTTATCAGGCAAAAATACTAGAGTGGGTAGCCCTTTCCTCCTCCAGAGAATCTTCCCCAACGAGGGATCAAACCCAGGTCTCTTGCATTGCAGATGGATTCTCTCCTGACTGAGCCACCAGAGAAGGCCCTGACTAATGGACTGGGACAAAAATTCTAGATCTTGTTAATAAAACTCAGTGGGACTAAGGAGGAAGCTTGCGTGAGTGAATTTCCTCATCTTTCACAGCAAAATGTCAATATTCATTTCATGTTTTAAAGTTAATAAATCAAGAAATAAAATTTTTAAAAGTTTACCATTTGAAATACCGAAGTAAGTTTAAATTACCAGAAGGTGGGGCATGTTCAGGAAATTGACCAGGTAGAAAATAAAAGGAAAATGACAGTCTCTAGATCCATTATAACTAACTGTAACTGTCTTCTTTATTACTAGACAACATTGAATTAAAAGCAAGAAAAGCATGAAGTTTGAAGCTAGAATACAAGTGGCCTGATTCAATGTACCGAAACATCCCATCGTGGTAGAAACTGCTAGCTGTCTACCACACATCTATTCCTCACTTTCATGGTAACAATTATAGCTGGGCATATGGCTGTTCAGATATGCCATACATTCTATCTCTCTCACGGAGGGTGGCCTTGTGACATTCCCGGAATGTTCCCCAGTGGGTTATGAGCAGAGCTAGTGAGTGCCACTTACAGACCCAGCCCATAAACCTCCTTTCTTGCCCCTCTGTGTTCTTCCTGTGGGCTGGGATGACAAGGACTAAGGCGAATATAGTAGCCAAAGAGCTTCAGTCTTGTTCTAACTGTGGGGCTGTCTCTGACCATCCCTCGACACACATACTCTGCTTACCAGAACACCAGTTCAATGTTACCCAAAAAGTGCAACCTAAATTTTTTCCCTGTCAGTTATAAAGGCAAATGAAGATTTCTTAAATACACAATAACTCAGGAGTTGTAGCAACTATGAAACTTTCTTGAAAATAATATTTTACTAAATCCAGTCAACCAAGGGGGGGTCAATGTGAAGAGTAGAGTAGAAAACTTGATACATAAAAACAATTAAAATATAAATTAAAGCAATATGCATTTACAGAAAATAATGTAAAGATGAAAGAAAAACTGCACATTTTAAAATAATATAACTAATGATGGTAGTGGTGGTGGTTTAATTGCTAAGTCATGTCTGACTCTTTTGACCCCATGGACTGTAGCCCTCCAGGCTCCTCTGTCCTCTGTCCATGGGATTTATCAGGCAAGAATACTAGAGTGGGTAGCCCTTTCCTCCTCCAGAGAATCTTCCCCAACCAGGGATCAAACACAGGTCTCTTGCATTGCAGATGGATTCTCTACTGACTGAGCCACCAGGGAAGGCCCTGACTAATGGACTGGGACAAAAATTCTAGATCTTGTTAATAAAACTCAGTGGGACTAAGGAGGAAGCTTGCGTGAGTGAATTTCCTCATCTTTCACAGCAAAATGTCAATATTCACTTCATGTTTTAAAGTTAATAAATCAAGAAATAAAATTTTTAAAAGTTTACCATTTGAAATACCGAAGTAAGTTTAAATTACCAGAAGGTGGGGCATGTTCAGGAAATTGACCAGATAGAAAATAAAAGGAAAATGACAGTCTCTAGATCCATTATAACTAACTGTAACTGTCTTCTTTATTACTAGACAACATTGAATTAAAAGTAAGAAAAGCGTGAAGTTTGAAGCTGGAATACAAGTGGCCTGATTCAATGTACCAAAACATCCCATCGTGGTAGAAACTGCTAGCTGTCTACCACACATCTATTCCTCACTTTCATGGTAATAATTATAGCTGGGCATATGGCTGTTCAGATATGCCATACATTCTATCTCTCTCACGGAGGGTGGCCTTGTGACATTCCCGGAATGTTCCCCAGTGGGTTATGAGCAGAACTAGTGAGTGCTACTTACAGACCCAGCCCATAAACCTCCTTTCTTGCCCCTCTGTGTTCTTCCTGTGGGCTGGGATGACAAGGATTAAGGCGAATATAGTAGCCAAAGAGCTTTAGTCTTGTTCTAACTGTGGGGCTGTCTCTGACCATCCCTCGACACATATACTCTGCTTACCAGAACACCCATCATTGACTATTGAGTCAGGACTCTGTCAAAAGATAGAAACTATCCCAGGTATTTGGACAGAAAGAATGTAACACAAAAAACAGTTTAACCAGTGTAAGTATCAAGATACATACATAAAGCAAGTGTCTGAAAATGCAAAGAGAAACAAAAATATAGACAAGTGAAATCTACAAGCAAATAATATCATGGGAATAGTATAATGACTGCTAAGTCATTTCAGTCGTGTTCGACTCTGTGCGACCCCATAGACAGCAGCCCACCAGGCTCCCCTGTCCCTGGGATTCTCCAGGCAAGAACATTGGAGTAGGTTGCCATTTCCTTCTCCAATGCAGGAAAGTGAAAAGTGAAAGTGAAGTCGCTCAGTCGAACCCGACCCTCAGCACCCCCATGGACTGCAGCCTTCCAGGCTCCTCCGTCCTTGGGATTTTCCAGGCAAGAGTACTGGAGTGGGGTGCCATCGCCTTCTCCGAATATAATGACTAATATATAAATATTAAATTCTTATTCAAACATTGAAATCTCACCTTCTGGTTCCTCTGAATATTTTGAAGCTGACCAAATTTGGGGTGCCAAAGAAAGCCTCCAGGCATTTCGAAATTAGAAATAATAATGACTGCATTCATTTATGTAAAGTAAAGGGAAAAAATTCTAGTTTCATAACCAAAATAGAAAGGATAAAAGCCAGACTCTTAGAAATTTTGAAATTATTCTAAATTTGACACAACTGAGCAACTGAACTGAACTGAAATTTGAAACCAAAATTGAAATTTCATGATGTCTATGCTATAGTCCAATTGCTACATATAAGAAGGCTAAAACCATATTTAGACAAGAATTCATATTTTTAAACGTACTACTAAATAAGAGAGAATGGAAATAAATGAATTACTCATTGCAAGAAAAATTTTAAATTAAATGTAAATAAAGCACAAGAAAAGAAAATGACAAAGTGAAACAGAAATTACTTCAATAACATAATAAATCTAAGAGGTGGTTTTTTGAAGAAAGTGTTAGATAACTAGATGATTAATTGGTTAATGGAGTAATAAAGGGTTCTAATGATAGCTTGTATTTACTGAGGACTTAACTAGGCACTAGGCTTAGTGCTTTAAGTATTTTAGCTTTATGTTATGAAGTAGGTACGAGTAGTGGCCTCATTTTACATATAAGGAAACTGAGGAACAGAGTTTAAGCATCTTATGCAAGGCCCCACAAATAGTAAGTGTCTGAACAATCAGATTCCAGATCACAATATTATCACTCAGAAGATGAAATAATTATTTCACAGAGGCAGATGAAACTTAAGATTTAAATTTTTGATACATATTAACATTAGAAAATTCTCAACCTTGTTACTTGAGTGGTTCAAAAACGCTTCTTGAAGAAACAAGCTCATCTGTTTTTAAGATTTGAGAAATCTGAGGCAGGGCTGGGGACTCTCCTGCTGTCCTGCAACCATGTGCCTGTTTTACAAAAGCATGGGCTCCTCTGTGATGCACCTTATAAACAACATGGACCCACGGGAGCTCCCTAAATGAGGGAGCTGGAACCCCTGTTGCTCCGAGAGAAACATTTACTCTGGAACCTGGCTAATCCTCCTCCGTGCTTCAAAAAGATTACTTGAGGGCATTTTCATCTGACAGAAAAAGCAGGTCCCAGTTGCCTCTTGCAGAATGCACTGAAGGGTTCCCAATAAGCAGGAAAGTTCACAGCGTGAGTGTGTTTTACTCTTCTTTCAAGCCTATGACAAAATGAGAATGAAAAAAGTTGATAACATCAGTCACTCACCATCAAGCGTCCACCCTGCCATGTTCCTGTGTTTGGTAGAGAAATACAATGTGAGGTGGATAATTAACCCTCCCATCTTGTGCTCTCAGTGCAGTGAACTACAGGAGCAGGTTTGAAAGTGGAAGTGAAAGCTGCTCAGTCGTGTCTGACTCTTTGCGACCCCATGGACTGTATAGTATATAGAATTCTCCAGGCCAGAAGACTGGAGTAGGTAGTCTTTCCCTTCTCCAGGGGATCTCCCCAACCCAGGGATTGAATCCAGGTCTCCCACATTGCAGGTGGATTCTTTACCAGCTGAGCCACCAGGGAAACCCACAAGGGCAGGTTTAAGTGGCAGTTTTGGCTCCAGTACTGGCTGAGCCACCACCAGTAGAGATGACTGATTCAGAAGGGGTTGGATCATTTAGAGAACTGTTTGTTTTCTGAACTGAAAGTGGGTGCTATAATCAGAAATCCTTCATGTAACATGCATTTCTAGCTCTTCAGATTCAATTTTTTTTTTTTTAATGGAGTTATTGCAAGTTGTCACAGCTTATGACCTAGAAGTTTGTCAGTGCAAATCAAGTTTTCTTCCTGGTCAACTTCATGCATGATTCAGGACTGACTAGAAACATGATGAATACAAATTAAAAATAAATGGTTTGAACCTAATTTTTTCTGCCACTTCCTTATCCTGAATAAAGTAGGGAACTGATTCTTCAGCCCTGGAAATCATTAATCAGCCCCCAGATAGCAAGATTCCATTTCATTTTAAGATATTTTTCTGGTTTTGCTTTTTGTTGCTTTGTTGTTTCTCATCGATTTATGTCAAAGGACAAAGGACACTCACTTTCATGATTCCTTGACTCATAAGTTGATTTTACCCCAACTTAAAACTTCATGCTTACCAATTTCATCCTGGTGGTATTAATCAGCATTCACCTTGCTCATAGCCATTTCCTGGTCTCTTGCCTAGAAGTGTGGGAATGGACAAAAACTGGGAGTCTGACAACCTTGTTTCTCTGTAACTGTCCACTTGACATCTGGCTTGAACCAGGAGGAAGATCCTCAGCAGGGAGTGGAACTGCTTGCTTGTCTGTCTCTCTGTCTGTAGTCACAAAATCATAAATGGAACAAAGAGAGAAAATGGTTGAAGATTCAGATCTCAGCCCAGAAGAAGAATGTCTGCACACCAGGAGATGACTGAAAATCTGCGGAGCCATGTACCCAGAGCCGGCCTATGGATTTACCTGGGACACGCCCCACAATTGTCCATCAGTAGCTTTGGTTACACCTCTGCTAAGCTCATGGTATGATTTACCGCATTTAACCCTAACACTAATTCCATGGGGAAGGCATTATTATTACTCCCATTTCACAGCTGAGAGGTTAAACAGTTGTGCAAACTCAGTGGCAGAGCTGGGGTCAGATCAAAAATCTGCATACTATCAGATCTGGGCTCGCTGCTACTTTGCTCACTTTTTTAAAAAAGTTGATTTGGGTTTATTTTATTTTTTATCTGCCTATATAGCAACCCACTCCAGTGTTCTTGCCTGGAGAATCCCAGGGACAGGGGAGCCTAGTGGGCTGCCATCTACGGGGTCACACAGAGTCGGACACGACTGAAGTGACTTAGCAGCAGCAGCATGGCAACCCACTCCAGTGTTCTTGCCTGGAGAATTCCAGGGACGGAGGAGCCTGGTAGGCTCCCATCAGTGGGGTGGCACAGAGTCGGATACGACTGAAGTGACTTAGCAGCAGAAGCAACATCTATCATCTATCTTTCTGAATGACAATAATGGCTAAGAAAAGTCTGAAATAGTATCCCCAGTGGGGGAAGAACCTTTTTTACTGTAAATAAGAAAGAATGGAAATTTTCTTCCATTTCTGATGCTTTGGCCTCTGCTGCATTGCAGCTTCCCTTCCCTCTGAAATGGAGTCCCCAAGCCAACTAAGGGTCTCCTGCTTAGAACCCAGGACATTCAGCAAGGGCTCAATAAATTGGGTGTCTCCACCCACTACAGTGCTAAGCTTGTAGCTGAAGTTGAATAAATGCTTCTTGATTGACAGAAAAGAGAGTGGATAATAAATATTTAAAATGAACGGAGATTTTCCTAAAGGGAGAGGTAATTGTCTGATTGTCTGAAAATAGGAAAGGGACTAAGGGCTCTTTTGGTAATTTTATGTATGACTGTGCAGTGAGAGTTAGAGTAAACCCATACATGTTTATCCTATCTAGAAAATGAAAGGTAAAAAAAATTGTAAGCTTGATGTTTATGAGAACCCTTGATGAATGACTATAGTTATTTGAAAGCAAAAATCTGAGAATTTAACTTTGCTTTGTAAAGATAGCTTTAGAGTCACATTCTGTAGCTAGAGGTTTTACACAAATTAATAATACAAGTGATTTTTCAACTTCTATCAAACAGGGAAGTAAATAACAAAAAGTAGCAGAGTCAGCAGTTAAGTGGTTTTCTCAAAGGTATGCAGGGCAGTGCCATTAATTTTCTCTGTTATGGAGGTGGAGGGCGATTCTAACACAATTCTTTCTACTTTTGGCCCAGTGCCCCATATCCTTGACAGGAGTTTAGTTGGCAACTGTTTGCTTAATATACATTATGCCAATGAAATGTTCCTTTTATTTTTTAAGAGACCCAACGCAACAGGGCACAGTATTAACTAAGGAAACATGTACTGATCTGTAGGTCTCTCCTTGCTCCCTCTTATCCTTCCTATTACCATTGCCTTTTGCTTACATCTCTCCTGTCTTAAACCTTCCTTCTTTGCCCCACCTGACCCTTCATCCACATTATCCTTCTCCTCTCATTCAAGCCAAATATCAAAACTTTCTGCACATGTTCCTTTTTTTCACCCCTCCCCCTGTCCATCACTGAAATGACTCTCACTAAGGTCACTAAAAATTTTCCCATCACCAAGTCTGAAGGACATTTTCGTTAGGCCTCATCTCTCAGCAGTGTGTAAACAAATAGCCTCTCCCATCTCAAAGCACCATTTCCCCTTGGTCCCCGCACTCTCCTGGCTTACCTTCGCCTCCCTGCAAGCTCTTTCTCACCCTCTTTTACCAGTTCATCCTCCTCTACCCACCATTAAGATGTTGGCATTCCCCCCTCTTACACTATTGGTGAGAATGTAAATTAGTGCAACCATTATAGAAAATAGCATGGGGGTTCCTTAAAAATGGGGCTTCCCTGGTGGCTCAGACGGTAAAGCAGACTGTCTGCAATGCAGGAGACCCGGGTTCGATCCCTGGGTCGGGAGGATTCCCTGGAGAAGGCAATGGCAATCCACTCCAGCACTCTTGCCTGGAAAATCCTATGGATGGAGGAGAGTGATGGGCTACAGTCCATGGGGTTGCCAAGAGTCAGACACGACTGAGCAACTTCACTTTCACTTTCACTTTCCTTAAAAATAAGTGTTACCATGATCCAGTAATCTCACTCCTGGGAATATAACTGGACAGAACTATAATTCACAAAGACACATGTACTTCAGTGTTCACTGTGGTACTATGCACAATAACCAAGACATAGAAGCACCCTAAATGCCCATCAACAGATGAATGGATAAAGATGTGGTATATATACACAATAGAATATTACTCAGCCATAAAAAGAATGAAATAATACCATTTACAGCAACAGGGATAGATTTAGTGATTATCATACCGAGAGAAGTCAGTCAGACAGAGAAAGGCAAATATCATATGATATCACATATGTGGAATCTTTAAAAAATCATACAAATGAACTTATTTACAAAACAGACTCACAAACATAGAAAACAAACTTCAGTTTACCAAAGGGGAAAGAGGGGGAGTGGTAAATTAGGAGTTTGCAATTAGCAGATACACCTTACTATATATAAAATAGATAAATAAGAAGGTCCTACTGGGGCTTCCCAGGTGGCCTAGTGATAAAGAACCTACCAGCCAATGCAGCAGATGCAGGTTCAATTCTTGGGTCAGGAAGGTCCTCTGGAGGAGGGCATGGCAACCATTCTAGCATTCTTGCCTGGAAAATCCCATGGGCAGAGGAGCCTGGTGGGCTACAGCCCATAAGCTTGCAAAGAGTCAGACATGATGAAAGAGACTTAGCACACATGCAAGCACTGGGAGTATATTCAGCATCTATAATAAACCATAATGGAAAATAATATGGATAATTATATATACACACACACATCTGAATCGCTTTGCTGTACACCAGAAACTAACACCACATTGTAAATCAACTATGTTTCGATTTTTAAAAAGTTGTTCCCCGTGGCTGTGTCTAAGACTCCCTTCTCTACTCTGTGGTCTCTCTCGGGGTGGTCTCACCCTGGACAGGCATCGGTGGCCAACAGTCCATATTTGTATCTTCAGCCCAGATCTCACCTCCGATATCAGATTCATAATCAAATATTTGACAGCTCAGTCTATGGACACTTCATTGTCAATCTATCCCATATCAAACCTGTAATGATCTCTCTCCTAACTCCTAAAATCCTTTTTCTTCTAATTTTCATTCCATGACCATTTTCCCAGATGTACCAGCTTACTTGGGATTCATCACTCCCATAGTCAATCAATTATCGAGGTCTTTCAATTCAAGTCCTAAAAAATCTCACATCCATGGCCAGCGCCCTAATTTGGGCCACCATCATCTTGTGTCTGGACTTCTGTGCTGGTTCCTAACTGCCTTCCTGCTTTCACACTTGTTTCTCTCGAATCCATTCTCCAGCCATCAGTAAGAGATTTATCAATAGGTTTAAAATGCAACTCTGACCATGGTGGGGGTGGGGGTGGGAGAAGGGAAAGCAGAGACTTAAAAGTCTTTAAAATCTTTTCTAAGATGAAATTCAAAATTCTTGTCTCAGTTCCTCAGTTTCACCACGAAACCTCTGCTTTTGCTTACTTTGCCCCCTCCTCATTCCCCGCCTTTTGCCTGGCTACCTCCTACTCATCCATCAGTTCACAGTTTAAGGGGCGCTTTGCTGGGAGCTGTCATGGAATCCTGAGACCAGAGAGCTCCTCCTGTGACTCACTTCATTTTACCAAAGAAGGAGAAGCAATGGCCCCAATCGCAGCTCATAGCTGACTAAGAGATTAACTCCTTTAAAACCCGCACTACCTTTTAAAGTAATGAAAATGCTCTAGAATAGATTGTGGTGATGGTTGAATAACTCCATGAATATATAAAAAGCCATTAAATTATACACCCAAAATGAGTGAATTGTATGTTATGTGAATTATATCTAAATAAAGCTGCATTAAAAAAAGAAAAAGACAAACTTACACTAGAACCAAAGCTTTAGAGGAGGCAGGAAACTGGTTTATCTTGTTTATCATTGAGTCCATAGCACCCGACAGAACGTCCTGAACCTGGCACGTGCTTAAGTATTAGCTGAATGGTGGTGAAGAGGATTAAAACAGGGCTGCTGTTCTGAGCAGGTCTGGCTTTCTAGATGGTTTTTACTTAGATTTAGGGAAAAAAAAGGTCAGCCACCCTGCTTAGTTTAATACTTTTTATGTAAATGCCCTTAAGCCTCTGTCATACTGCAGTGGGAAACAATGACACTGAATTTAGGGGTTCCGAGCCCATCAGTCCTTGAGTTTTCTAGTTTCCCTATGGAAGTCCTCCTCTGGCAGCCCCAGCCTAGCTCTATACCTGCAGAAGCAGCCAAATTACATCAAGGGTCTCAGTCTCCACACTAGGGTCTGTGTGCAGCTCTGTCCTTCAGTGTGGTCCCCAGGAAAATACAGCTGAGTTATTACTTTCGTCATCACCATTATTGCACATCTCCCGAATAGTTTCCTTGTTGTTTGCTATGTGTGTGGTACAGAGATATTACACACATCCATGTCGCCCTTGAGGAAATTCTGTAACCAATAGAAATCAGTTAGTCAGGGAGGGAGCCACAGGAGAGAATTCAGACTGAGCACACACCCTTATTTCTAGAGACCATTACCTTCTTTTAATTTTAGAATTGTAATCTTAGACTTGGGCTTCTCAGGTGGCTCAGTGGTGAAGAACCCGCCTGCCAATGCAGGAGACGTGGGTTCGATCCCTGGGTTGGGGAGATCCCCTGGAGAAGGAAATGGCAATGAACTCCAGTATTCTTGCTTGGGAAATCCCAAGTGGGCTACAGTCCACGGAGTCCCGAAGAGTCAGACACGACTTAGCAATTAAGACAATGACGACGACAATTTTAGAATTTCTCTAAAGGGAAGCAAGCACAGTAGATGAGTTTGGCCCCATTTAGTTCATCCCCTTCTACTTTCCTTTCTGGATCAGCGACTCAAGATGAAACAAAACACGCTCCAGTGATCACACTCACAATTTGCATCCTCACTGGACAAATCACCTTCTTTATGTTCCTTGGGTGTATGTGGCACCCTAGACAACATCTAAAAAGAAGTGTGAGAAGAATGGGTAGATAAGTGGACTGCAGAAGGAGAGGCCAATTCCAGTTTCTCTTTTCCATCCCAGGCTGCTCTTTCCCAAGCAGCGGTGTCCCTCTGACTTTGAAATTATTGTCTGTGCTCAGGCTGCTTGAAACATTATTTAAAAGACTTTCCGACTGATACCTCTTGTGGCTTGTTTACGTAAGATATTAATAGGACTGACTGCAGGATGCATCTCTGGGTGAAAAGTACCAATGAATGTAAGTGGTTCTAGGGAGTGAAAATTAGAACCTGTTTTTCTGCTATTAAGTGACTTCCTACAAATGACTTCTGTTTTCTGTCAGGTGCCAGCCAGGAGCAGAGGGAAGGCTGGAGCTGCAGTAATGGAACACAGAATTCTCTGGGAAGATTGCCAGACTGATGCATTTCCACATGTGCTCACGTGATTGTGGAGCTCTTTAAAGAATTATTTCTAGATTTTTCATTATTGTGAGTGTCCTAAGAGATTTATTCATTTGTGTAAGCATAGCAACTGAACACTGTTATAGGTGCTAGAGATCTAGTGGTGAACAAGACAAGTGAGGATATAAGGATATGTTAATGTGGAGAAACAGAAAAATAAACAAACACAGTAATGTCAGAGTTTGATGAATAAAAAAGACCAAAACAGGATAGTGATTAGATAGTCACGGAGGGACTGCATATATGGGGAATGTCAGAAAGGCTTCCAAGAACGGGTAACATGTGGACCAAAGGACGGGAACCAGCCATGCAAAGATTTGAGGGAAGAGAATCCAGAAGGAGGGAGGTGCCAGTGCAAAGGCCCTGAGGCAGGAAAGGAGCAAGTTAGCTGTGTCCACAGAGCAGAAAGAAGTCCAGAGTTGCTGGAATGGAGTGAACAGAGGGGAGCGGGAAGACGAGAGTTGGGAGGGTGGAGCTGAAGCTAAACCAGGTGGGAGCCCTGCAGGACTTGGCTGGGATTTGCCTTTGAGTCCAAGTGCCGTGGGAAGACACTGGAGAGTTTTAGGCAGGGGGCTGGCATGAATGCCTTGGAATCAGGAAGAATTTGGGGGACTCACTGCAGGATTGGAAACAAAGAGGGACAGACCCAGGTAAAGCCAAGGTCTTTGAGGGTTTGTGCAGCATCTGATCTGAGCGCCAGAGTCCCTAGCTCTCACTGTCAACCCCTACCCTTGACCCCTCTAGTTAGCCACTTGGCCTTTAATTTGAAACCAGCTTGAAGACAAGGCAACTAAAATTCATACATGTCTTTAGCTGCATATTTAGCCAGTGCACTCCATCATTTTCAATTCATTGTGGCAACTTATATTGGATTTCTGAACTCAAGTACTATTTCTTTTTAATGAAGAGGCTCTGGCCTTAATTAAGACGACTTGGCTACATTTGCAGAGTTCTCTTTCCACTTTCAAAACTGCTATGACCGAAATGCTGGGCACCTGAAGCCAACTAGTCAGTTCCAAAAGCTGCCCTCCTCCACGTCTCCATCAGGGGAAGCCTAAGGGCTTCCCAGGGACCTCTTGAAGTGCTGGCCAAGGCTCTTCTGTGACATTTATCACAGTTCTTAGAGGCAGAGAATTGCCAATTATCCCTATCTTCTGCTTTTGGAGTCTGATCCAAACATCATTTCCTCAAAGTGAGCTAAATTATTTTTTTCTGCTGATTGTAGATAAAAGATCAGAGCATTTCTAAATACACTGCTCTTTTCCAGGAGAGGAATGTACATCCCAACACTTAAAAAATAGCATCAACCAGCCATAACAAGGGCAAATCTTTATGTTCTTTACAAATAAGGGTTCTTGTCTGGGTCATAGAGGAGTGTGGGAGGCAAAAATGACTTCGTGATGAATTTTGGTCCTACTTT
Source organism: Cephalophus harveyi (assembly GCA_006410635.1). NCBI lineage: Eukaryota > Metazoa > Chordata > Mammalia > Artiodactyla > Bovidae > Cephalophus > Cephalophus harveyi. Next base: position 243,461 of record SJYT01018490.1, read on the forward strand.
ATTCTCTGTCTACTTGTGATTTCAACTCCCACTAGTGTTTTCTTGTGAGCTAATGCTGAATTATGGCATTCTTTCCTTTAGCAAGGTCTCCTGACAGCTAGAACCAAGGTATAAGAATTGGGTGTGGGAGGAAGAAACCTATCTTTAACCAGCTTTTCTGTTTGTGATCAGTGGAGAAAGTAGGGCCTGGGATTCGCCCTGAGTGAAGCCCAGGGATTGTCTGCGTAACAGGGCTGACAATTTTAAAATCTATTCTTGCACTTTAAAAATGTTACTAATCAAAGAGCTTTCATAATAGTCCCTTCAAATTAAGATATGACTCTGCCTGTTTTTCAGGAAACTAGCAAGGCAGACCTGAGTGTTTCAACCCCACGACTCGACTAGAATCTGGGCATGAGCGGAGGAATGGACTCAGATAATGAAATAGCAAAGCACACCTCTCTATTCATTCCGCACTCTTTGGCTGATCTGACTGGAAGAAGTACTCTTAGTGATGGGCCTTTCTTGGCTAAGGGAAGCAGGAGACACTTTTCCAGGGCTTGAGAGCCTCCAGCACCTCCCTTCCCAGGAAGATTTCCTCACTAGCTGCCCCTGGGGTACAGAGTCCAGCTCCAGAAGCCCTTTAGGTCAAAGCCATTATTTCTAGGAGATTCTAGGCTAATGATACCATATTATATAACCACATTCATGGGGATTAATTATGCAGGCTGTCCAAAGGTAGGGTCCTAAGGTAATTCCATTCATTTTCTCTTTCCACTTTCATCACCTCTAATCTTGATGCTCCAACTACCTCTTCCCACCAGATTTTCAAACCTGAGTTTTATCCTTTTGGACTAGCTCTACTGTAAGCATCATGTCTAATCCAGTTCCTCTTCTTCCCAGAAACACATTTTTGACTCCCCACTGTTTCCGGAGTAGAATACAGACTTCTTAAACTGTGTCTTGGGAAAGTTTCCAAATCTATACTCTGCAAATGACCAGCCCTCTGCTTAACGAGGGAGTCCAGCAGCCCCTTTGGTCCAGCAGGAGAGCGAAGGAGCTGTCAAGATCACACCCATCCCTGTGCTATGCAATGCGTGCAAACACCAGAGAATGTTTATTTCCTTTTCTGAACCTTTAGTTTGTTGAAATGTCAGCTTCATGAGCACACCTGAGTTTCTCTATGTAGTTATCCTTTTCCGGCTAAATTGTGGGGCGGCAGATGAAGAATATACACAGACACATTACACTGCTTCCTTCTCTGCCACTGATGAAGGCTCCTCTCTGTAAAATAGGGGGAGCAATACACAGCTGGCTTGCTGTGATGTAATGTACATGAAAGTGACCACTCCATGTGATCCAGTGCCAACACTGCAGCGTCATTCCCCTCCACGCCCCTTCTTACCTTTGTGCGAGCTAAGCAGGCCTAGAAGGGTGGCTAGCATACTGGAAGTTCTTATTTCTCTGCTCTAGGCAACCCCAGCTGCTGTCCTCTGAGAATTTGCCCAGCCACCTCACAGTCATCCAGCTGCATCTGCTGCCCCGAGTCCACACTGTTCTGCAAACCCTGTTGGCTTTGACACTCAGTTTTTCCATTGTTTTGTTTGTTTTTGGGGGGTTGGTAGATTCTTAGATATGGGAAGGACTTTGATTCTTGTGAGTTGTCACAGCTGTAAGATAATCATCCTGATTTTCATGCCTTCAATAAAGTAGATATCCATTAATTCACACACACTTCAGTATTGAACTTGCTAACAATGAAGAGGTTTATTCCTCTAAAGCTGCGTAGTTTCTAGCCCCAGGTCCACCTCTGAACAGGGTGTGTGACTTTACAGAACTCAGGCAGCTTTCCTGAGCCACCGCAGTCTCACTTGTAAAATGTTGGAGGAAGCGGGTGCGGTGGTCCCCAGGCTACGTTTCTCAAGTCTGGGTTTGTGTACTCTCTCGTCTGTGTCTCACTTGGCTGTCAAAGCCCTAAGTGAATCCACCTCAGAACATGTCAGAGGCAGAACAAGCAGCAGCACCCCTAGCTGGTGGGTGAAAATCAATCTCTTACGTTCCAGCGGGGTTAACAGCAGGGTTAGGGCCACAAGCGTCAGCAGGTGCCAATCGGGGAGAACTGGTTGGGGAGAGGGCCTGTAGTAAGAACACGCCCCCTTTGGAAGGTTTTCTCTGTGCTTTGTGTGGTCTTGCTTTCACACTTATGCCCTCTAATGTCTCTCTTCTATGTCAACATAGAATGTGAAAAAAGATGGCTGGAAGAGCACCACCTTTGTAGATCACACACCATCTCTTGCCACCCCTGCCGTCCGCCTCCCCAGTGCTTCTGGGAAGGACTGCAACCAAGGGCCCCTCGCTCCTGCTCCAGCTGTGCCTCTTGTCTCGATGAAAGCTTTCACCTCCGTGCTGTGGGCGAATTGCGTTTTGGCAGTGATCTCATGCGGGAGTCTTTTTTTTTATTTCCGGCTACTCTTCTCTTTTCAAAATTGCCCTTGTTCCTCTGGTTTGGGAAACTGATAGAGATGTCACCAGACTAACATGGTTCTGATTTCTTTTACCAGCGTTGCTATGGGATGTTGTCTTTCCCTGAGGTCCCTCCATGAAAAAAAACATAAAATGCATCTCTCCTGGTTTTGCTGTCCCGCTTGTCTCTGCTCCATTAACACGGAATAGACTGTCCTCTAAGTGGCCACAGCCAGCCAGCCTGCCATCCTTCACTGGTTTTCTTAGGGAGCAGGGAAGTGATGCCGCAGCAATGTAATTTTATCTCTGCTCCCCAGTCAGATGTGGCAGATGGCTGCCTCTGGGAGCCAGCAGATCAAAATTGGGTCTCTCCGACCACAGCCTATATTCAATCTTCCTCTTGTTTAAGGATGTGGTGCAAAGAGTGGAGTCTTAATCAAAGTGAAAGCCGTAGGTGTCGAGGCTCCCATTTCCTCTCAGCCCCACACTCTTTGCCTCCAGCTCCAGCATCACCACAAGCACGGTTCTTCCTCTGATAAAAAATGGATAGACCAGATTTCCTACCTGATCCCTCCTGCCCAGTTGAATTTAGGTGGTAATTCCTGTTTAATTATTGCCTTATCATCATCATGGCACGTGATCTCCATTTGCTTCTCACTTCCATCTGCTGGAAGTTGTTTTAGGTAAAGCTCTTGAGCTACACCAGTAAGGGACTGAAAGGAGAATAAATCAAAGAAAATAGTATGATAAATAATAATAACCAGTATTGGCTCAATACTCTTCATGCATCATATCCTGTGCTGGACACTTGGCATGAATTATGACTTCATCTAGCAGATAAAAGGGAGTATCTCTACCTCAGTAGAAACCAAGTTTCAGAGTAGGGGGCAGTTTAAGAGCTTGACCAAGATCAAAAGGTGGTAAAATTAGAATTCAGACTCCAATTGGTCTGCTTCCAGTGTCCATGCTCCCAATCATGTCTCCCTGTCCACTGGAAAGAACTGGAAGCTGAGTTTGTTTTATCAAATTGTCCAGCATCGTTTCTCACTCTGTGTTGCCTCTCCTGCCTGTCCATAAGCAAAGGACAGACCCATCTGAAGGTCAAGGTCCCACTAGAGAGATTGAGAGTAAACTTAACTCTGGCACCCAGTGCTGTGTGTTGTGTCAGCCTGAGGGCAAGAATCCCAAAAGTGCTAGTTATGTTTCTCCAGAGAAGTCTTTTCATGGACACTTGGTTTTTATTCATAAGGAGACATTGGGATGTGTGCTTTCTGCAAAAGATCTATTTTGCAGGTCACTTAATCAAATGTAAAGAACAGTCTTGCTAGTTAATGATGCAGTCAGTGAAGTGAGCTGCTTCCTCTTGATTTATGTGTTAGTAACCAAGGTGAAAGCACCCTGCTTGGTCAGCCTAGAGGGAAAGGAAGAATGAAAGGCCAGAGGAGGCTTTCCCACCTGGCACATTTACCTTCTGCTGCTGAGCTGCGTCCCTGCCCGGGACGGGCAGAAAACAAAGAACCTTGTTTCCCTTCCACCCCTTATTCACCTATAAACAAATTAAAGCCTTTGTGGTTAAAGCCTATTGAAATCCTGGGGCTTCCTTCAGTTTGATTTTCCTCCTGGTTTTCTAGGGGCTTGTTTCAAGAGAGGCTTGAGAAATCATGCCGTGTAATTGGATGATTGGTGTACTCTAATCAAGGCAGCAACATGCGACGTGCTGCACATTTCAGGTTGATTGTAGTGGGGTGAGGCATTGTCTGCTGGATAAAGCTCCAAGGACAGGTTTGTTTTAATGACCAGCAAGGTGAAATTGCCATCTGGAGGTTGGTCTGTGCTGTTAAGACCATGGGGTCTCATTTGTATGTAAAAACTGGTGAGGTCTCTGAATGATCACTCCTTAATCTAGCTCCATGTGGGTTGTGTCTTAATGAATAATGATGACCAGTTCCCTGGCAGTGCAGGAAACGCTCATTGCATGGAATTAAATGATCTCTTGATAAATTTTAAATCAGCCTGGTTTCCTTCCAGCTCTCACAGCTATCCTCTCTAATCATGCAGCTTGTGCCTAGTTGAATATTTAACTAATTTTACTACTAGATTAGTCAGAGCACAATTTGGGAAGTAAGAAGGAAAATATCCTAAAAATCCGGCATATCCCTAGCTCACATGTAAATTACTTTTAGATTACTTGGCATTTTAGAAAGTGTGCTACAATTGTATTGAAAACCAAATGTGAAATGATAAAAAGTTTCCCTTAATTTTTAAAATAAAAACTCAGAAAACTTGGGAGTATAGATAATTATAAGACATGTGCACAGCGAGAGTGGAAGCCAGTGCTGTTTCATCCTGGTGATAGTTATGCATCCAGATGGCATCCCATAGAAAGCTTTCTAAGAATTGCTATTCACAGGAACTTATTGAAAATTACTTTCCTTGCATGTTCCTGATCACATATCTGGGCTGATCTCGACTCACTGTTAACATTTGGAACCATTTCTTTCTCTGGGAGGTCGTCTGTCCTGGGTGGTGTCCAGTTCAAAATGATGTGAAGAAATGTCAACAGTGACCTATTACATAGTAGGTCTGTATAGTCTCTCTATACAGAGAGCTATATAGTCTCTCTCTTGAGACTCTCAGGAGATGGGGATGATTTTGATAAGACAGTTATAGAATTGTCACTTTGTGTGTGTGTGTGTGTGTGTGTGTGAACAAGAGACAGATATCCAGAGCATACTTTTGTTGTTGTTGTTTAGTCTCTAAGTCATGTCCAGTTCTTTGTGACTTGTGGACTGTAGCCCACCAGGTTTCTCTGTACATAGGATTTCCCAGGCAAGAATACTGGAGTGGGTTGCTAATTCCTTCTCCATGGAATCCTCCTGATTTGGAGATGGAATCCATGTCTCCTGCACTAGTGGGTGGATTCTTTACCACTGAGCCCCAGGGAAGCCCAGAACATGTGTTTCAAGGAGTATTTAATAAGCAAGATTTTCCATGCAAATGGCCAACCAATACATAAAAAGACGCTCAGCGTCACTAATCATCAGGGAAACGCAAACCACAATAAGATGTCACCTCACACCTGTTAGGATGCCTACTATCAAAAAGACAAAAGATAAGTTCCGGTGAGCATGTGGAGAAGGGAACTCTTGTGCACTCCTGATTGACAAGGATAGAGAAATCATCTCCCGTGTAGTTCACTTTGTCACCTTTCTTAGTCTTTTCTAGTTTAGATTAGCTGCTTTCTAGTTGTTTCTTTGGGATTTTGATGTCTAGTTGAAATTCTCTAGGGTGGGTATGTCACTTGGCTATTTCTGTGTAATAAAGCACTCAAAAAAAAAAAAATCAAGCTTTTATATGATTCATGCCTCTGTGGGATGGATGGATGAATTTGTTGGTCTTAGCTAGGCTTACTCAGGGCTTCCTCTGTGGCTCAGCGGTAAAGAATCTGCCTGCTATACAGGAGCTGCAGGAGACACAGGTTTGATCCCTGGGTTGGAAAGATTCCCTGCAGGAGGGCATGGCAGTCCACTCCAATATTCTTGCCTGGACAATCCCATGGACAGACAAGCCTGGGGATACAATCTATAGCGTCACAAAGAGTCAGACACGACTGGAGCGACTTGTCATGCACACACACAAGCTTGCTAATGAGTCTTTGTCCAGTGGTGGGGAAGGTAGGTGACTCTGCTGATGTTAGTTGGTCTTTCTCAAATGTTGAGAGTCAGTTGGCTGTGAGCTGGTTTAGGAAGGCCTTGGGTCTTCTCTGAATTCAGCTAATTCAGCTTGCTCACATTGCAGAAGCAGGGCCCTAAAAGAGAGAAGCAATGAGCAAAGCCTCTTGATGCTTCTGCCTATTCTAATGGCCAAAGAAACTTACCAGGCAAGTCCAGAATCAAAGGGTGGCAATCGATCCTCCCTTTTAAGGGGAGAAACCACATCACATTGCAAAGAGCATGGGCGCAGGGAGGGTAAAGAACTGTGGGCTTGTTTTCTTGTCTGTAGTTGATTGCGCTGGGAGAACTTTATACACACGCATTCAGAACAAACAGAAAAGCTTGTTTTAGTTGCTAGGATGTGGGAGCTATGATCAGAGTGCATGAAAAGGTCTCAGGATGGAAAAGAACACATATTTCCTGTACTCTAATTTTAGGTGTTCATTTCTCAGTGTTCAACCTTGGTTGTTTTGCTATTGTTGCTCATTTGACATGTTCAAAGGACTGGAATTTTCAGATAACTGAGATCACTTAAGGTGCAGGTCTTGGCTTAGCTTTGTGTATTTGGAATCTTTATAGTGTGTAATTGAGTACTTTTGGCCATAATAGTTTAGTTTTCTAAGATGTTCATACTTGATGTTTCTTGTTAGCACTTAGGAAAGTACTGTCTTCTAATTTAGGCCCATCAGATTAATTTTTTTTTTGAAACATTGTTTAAAAAAAAAACAAACAAGTTTTTCTGTATTCTGGCAATATTTGTGGACCTTTGATTTGCAACTCTTGTCAAATCGTAAGACTCCAGTCAGGGGTCACCGACTCACAGGCCAAAGCAGGTAAGGTTTGTGTCCTGCTGGGTGTGTTATCTGGGAGGTGAGAGGAAGTAGGGGGTCTGTGGTACAGCGGCAGTTCTTGACATTTGCTTCATGTTAAAATCAACTTGGGAGCTTAGGAAAATGTCTAGGCTGCATCATGAACTAACTAAAACAGAATCTCTGGGAGTAGGACCCAGAGATATCAGTACTTTTTTAAGCTCCTCAGATGATTTCAAATTGCAGCCCAGTTATGAACAAGTGAATTAAGCCAAGATTTCTTAGTCTTTCATGTGCAAACAAACTACCTAGAGAACTTGTTAAGAAGCAAATTTTGATTCATCAGGTCTGGGGTGGGCCTGGAATTCTGTATTCTGAGTAAGTTCCTGGGTGATGCCAGTCCTGCTGGTTTTCACACCACACTCTGAGAAGCAAGGTTCTGCAAGCTACTGAGTGGCTACAGTAGAGATCTCAAGCAGCCCACAGACTTTTTGCAAGGTGCTTTTTGGTTGGTTTATTGCATATTTAAACACAAGTTGAGTCAACATTTCAAAACCAAGAGATTTCTCATAAAATTCATATTTTTTATTTATTATGAAAATCAACCAGTCTGCACTTCCATGTAGATTGGTGTTGATGAGTGACTGCATCTGATAAGCGGGTGCAGGAGGGCTCACAAAGTAGAAACCACACATCTCACATGGAATGAAACCACACACTGAGATGAGATTTGAATCCAACCAAACTCAGAATGGGACTTGAACACACAGGCTGGGTCTTGAACCCACTGTCTTAATGAAGCTCGGGTTCTTTTATGTCTCAGAACAGAAGGAATTCCATGACAGGCAAAGTGATAGGTAAGAAGTAGATTTATTTAGGGATATATACCTTAGACAGAATGCACTCCGTCTCAAAAGGCAAGAGTGGCTCTGGGAGAAGCACACTTCATAGACAGAATGTGGGCCATTTCAGAAGGTGAAAGGCCCAGAATATGAGGTGGTTAGATTTTATGGGCTGGGTAATTTCATAGGCTAATGAGTGGGGAGCTAATGAGGAAATTTCATAGGCTAATGAGGCTAAATAATTCCAATTATTTGGGGGAGAGGGCAGGGATTTCCAGGAATTGGGCCACCACACACTTTTTGGCCTTTTATGATTGGCCTTGGAACTGTCATGGTGCTCATAATGTGTCATATAGCATATGCTAATCATTACAAGGAGCAGATAATGAGGTCCAAGGTCTACTGGAAGTCAAATCTTCCACCATCTTGAACCTAATAGATTCCAATCAGTTTTTGTTATATCCTCAATGGCTATGTCATTCTTTTAAAGGTTGTGCTCTGCCCCTATCCCTCCTGTTTCAAAGGGAGGTTCTGAAATACCTTTTGCTGCACTTATTCATGAATAGGGTAAATATGTCTTTTGTCTATAATGATACAGATCCATATGCAACACACAAATGTACAAGTACTTTCTCAGCAAAACCATGAAGGCAAAAGCCAGCAATTACATGGAAAAGGTGAAAGGAGGAGAGAAGAATGCATTAAAACTTAAATATATCTATTAGTGGGCTTCCCTGGGGCCTCAAATGGTAAAGAATCTGCCTGCAATGCAGGAAACATGGGTCTCATCCCTGGACTGGGAAGATTCCCTGGAGAAGAGAATGGCTACCCACTCCAGTATTCTTGCCTGGAGAATTCCATGGACAGAGGAGCCTAGTGGGCTACAGTCTCTGGGGTCACAGAGTAGACATGACTGAGTGACACACGCACACACATGTTTATTAGTAAGGACCTAACTGGTTGGATCAGAAACCTATTGGAGCTATTCAAGGAGAAACAGCAAATAAGAGGAATTGGTTATAAGGATATCAGGGTAGCTCATGGATTCATGATACAGCTGGGTTTCAGAAAAGAATGGAACTGAAGGCATAGATGGTGGAGTAGAAGGACGTGCACCCATCTTCTCCTGAGAGAACTATTTATGGCAGGATGATGGGGTAGAAGGACATGCACTCATCTGCTACTATGAGAACTCCAAAATTACAACAGCTGCTGAACACTGATAGGAGAAAGTTGGATCCCACCAAAAAAAGATATGTGAACCGTGAACTTCCAGATGTTCAAGCTGATTTTAGAAAAGACAGAGGAACTAGAGATCAAATTGCCAGCATCCGCCGGATCATGGAAAAAGCAAGAGAGTTCCAGAAAAACATCTATTTCTGCTTTATTGACTATGCCAAAGCCTTTGACTGTGTGGATCACAAGAAACTGTGGAAAATTCTGAAAGAGATGGGAATACCAGACCACCTGACCTGCCTCTTGAGAAATCTGTATGCAGGTCAGGAAGCAACAGTTAGAACTGGACATGGAACAACAGACTAGTTCCAAATAGGAAAAGGAGTATGTCAAGGCTGTATATTGTCACCCTGCTTATTTAACTTCTATGCAGAGTACATCATGAGAAACACTGGGCTGGATAAAGCACAAGCTGGAATCAAGATTGCCAGGAGAAATATCAATAATCTCAGCTATGCAGATGATACCACCCTTATGGCAGAAAGTGAAGAGCTGAAGAGCCTCTTGATGAAAGTGAAAGAGGAGAGTGAAGTTGGCTTAAAGCTCAACATTCAGAAAACTAAGATCAAGGCATCCGGTCTCATCACTTCATGGGAAATAGATGGCGAAACAGTGGAAACAGTGGCTGACTTTATTTTTCTGGGCTCCAAAATCACTGGAATCACTCCTTGGAAGGAAAGTTATGACCAACCTAGGCAGCATATTAAAAAGCAGAGACATTACTTTGCCAAAAAAGGTCCATCTAGTCAAGGCTATGGTTTTTCCAGTAGTCATGTATGGATGTGAGAGTTGGACTATAAAGAAAGCTGAGCACCGAAGAATTAATGCTTTTGAACTTGGTGTTGGAGAAGATTCTTGAGAGTCCCTTGGACTGCAAGGAGATCCAACCAGGCCATCCTAAAGGAGATCAGTCCTGGGTGTTCATTGGAAGGACTGATGTTGAAGCTGAAACTCCAATACTTTGGCCACCTGATGCAAAGAGCTGAGTCATTGGAAAAGACCCTAATGCTGGGAGGGATTGGGGGCAGGAGGAGAAGGGGACGACAGAGGATGAGATGTTTGGATGGCATCACCAACACAATGGACATAGGTTTGGGAGGACTCCGGGAGTTGGTGATGGACAGGGAGGCCTGGCATGCTGTGGTTCATGGGGTCACAAAGAGTCAGACATAACTGAGCAACTGAACTGAACTGAACTGAAAAAAAGATACTGCACATCCAAAGGCAAAGGAGAAGCCCCAGTAAGATGGTAGGAAGGATGAAACTGTATTTAGAATCAAACCCCATACCCACTCAGAGGACTCAAACAAAACTGTATGCACACCAGGACCCAGAGAACCCACCAAGACTGAGCCAGACCTGTGTTTGAATCTCCTGTGAAGGTACAGGTCAGCAGTGGCCTGCTGTAGGGCCAGGGGCTCTGGGACAGACATAACTGAGCAACTGAACTGAACTGAACTGAAAAAAAGATACTGCACATCCAAAGGCAAAGGAGAAGCCCCAGTAAGATGGTAGGAAGGATGAAACTGTATTTAGAATCAAACCCCATACCCACTCAGAGGACTCAAACAAAACTGTATGCACACCAGGACCCAGAGAACCCACCAAGACTGAGCCAGACCTGTGTTTGAATCTCCTGTGAAGGTACAGGTCAGCAGTGGCCTGCTGTAGGGCCAGGGGCTCTGGGCACAGGTACCTGGTCACACAGCCTGTGGCACAAATCCTCTTAGAGGAGGTCACCATTAACCCCACCATAGAGCTGCTGAGCAGACGACCCATAAATTGCAGAACAATGATCCCAAAGAAATTCTCACACAGTTAAGAAAGTTCTAAGACCCACAACAGATTTCCCAACCTGGGGATCTGGCAAAGGGACTGAGAACTCCCAGAGGCCAGTGGGATTTGATTACGGAACTTACACAGGACTGGGAAAACAGACTCTTGGAGAGCACAAACAAAAGCTTATTAGCACCAGGACTCAGGAGAAAGGAGCAGTGATTCTGCAAGAGACTGACCCAGACTTGCTTGTCCAGGAGTCTCTAGCAGAGGTGTGGGTCAGCGGTGGCCTGCTGCAGGGTCAGGGGCACTGAGTGCAGCAGTGTGTGCACAGGACCTTTTGAAGGAGGTCATCATTATTTTCATTACCTCCACCATAGTTTGGTCTCAGGTCAAACAACAGGGAGGGAACAGAGCCCCGCCCATCAACAGAAAATTGGATTAAAGATTTACTGACCCTGCAGCAGGCCACCGCTGACCCATGCCCCCACCATTAGAACAAGACCCAGTTACCCCGCAGTCAGTCTCTCCCATCAGGAAGCTCTGTAAGTCTCTTATCCTCATCCATCAGATGGTGGACAGAATGAAAACCACAATCACAGAAAACTAATCAAACTGATCACATGGACCACAGCCTTGTCTAAGTCAATGAAACTATGAGCCATGCAGCGTAGGGCCACTAAGATGGACGGGTCATGGTGGAGAGTTCTGACAAATTGTGCTCCATTGGAGAAGGGAATGGCAAGCCACTTCAGTATTCTTGCCTTGAGAAGCCCATGAACAGAATGAAAAGGAAAAAAGATATGACACTGAAAGATGAACTCCCCAGGTCAGTAGGTACCCAACATGTTACTGGAGAAGAGTGAGGAAATTACTGAAGAAAGAATGAAGAGACAGAGCCAAAGCAAAAACAACGCCCAGTTGTGAATGTGACTGGTGACTAAAGTAAAGTCCAATGCTGTAAAGAGCAATATTGCATAGGAACCTGGAATGTTAGGCCCATGAATCAAGGTAAACTGAGAGTGATCAAACAGGAGATGACAGGAGTGAACATCGACATTTTAGGAATCAGTGAACTAAAATGGACTGGAATGGGCAAATTTAATTCAGAAGACCATTATATCTGCTACTGTGGCCAAGAATCCCTCAGAATAAATGGAGTAGCCCTCATAGTCAATAAAAGAGTCAGAAATGCAGTACTTGAGTGCAGTCAAAAACAACAGAATGATCGCTGTTAGTTTTCAAGGCAAACCATTCAATATCACAGTAATCCAAATCTATGCCCCAACCAGTAATGCTGAAGACACTGAAGTTGAAGAGTTCTATGATGACCTACAAGACCTTCTAGAACTAACACCAAAGAAAGATGTCCTTTTCATCATACGAGACTGGAATGTAAAAGTAGGAAGTCAAGAGATACCTGGAGTAACAGGCAAATTTGGCTCTGGAGTACAAAATGAAGCATGGCAAAGGCTAACAGAGTTTTGCCAAGAGGACACAGTGGTCATGGCAAACACCCTCTTTCAACAAAACAAAAGACTCTACACATGGACATCACCAGATGGTCAACTGAAATCAAATCGATCATATTCTTTGCACCCAAAGATGGAGAAGTTTTATACAGTCAGCAAAAACAAGATCGTGAGCTAACTGTAGTTCAGATCATGAACTCCTTATTGCAAAATTCAGGCTTAAATTGAAGCAGGTAGGGAAAACCACTAGAGCATTCAGGTTTGACCTAAATCAAATCCCTTACGATTATACAGTAGAAGTGACAAATAGATTCAAGGTATTAGATCTGATAGACCAGAGTGTCTGAAGAACCTCAGATGGAGGTTCATAACATTGTACAGGAGGCAGTGATCAAAACAATCCCCAAGAAAAAGAATGGAAAAATGCAAAATGGTTGTCTGAGGTGGCCTTACCTATAGCTGAGAAAACAAGAGAAGAAAAAGGCAAAGGAGAAAAGGAAAGATATACCCATCTGAATGCAGAGTTCCAAAGAATAGCAAGGAGAGATAGGAAAGCCTTCCTCAGTGATCAATGCAAAGAAATAGAGGAAAACAATAGAATGGGAAAGACTAGAGATTTCTTCAAGAAAATTAGAGATACCAAGGGAACATTTCATGCAAAGTTGGGTGCAATAAAGGACAGAAGCAGTATGGACCTAACAAAAGCAGAAGATATTAAGAAGAGGTGGCAAGAATACAAGGAACTAAGATCTTAATGACCCAGATAACCACGATTGTGTGATCACTGACCTAGAGCCAGACATTCTGGAATGTGAAGTCAAGTGGCCCTTAGGAAGCATTACTATGAACAAAGTGAGTGGAGGTATTGGAATTCCAGCTGAGCTATTTCAAATCCTAAAAGATGATGCTGTGAAAGTGCTGCACTCAATATGCCAGCACATTTGGAAAACTCAACAGTGGCCACAGGACTGGAAAAGGTCAGTTTTCATGTCAATCCCAAAGAAAGGCAATGCCAGAGAATATTCAAACAGCTGCATAATTGCACTCATCTCACATGCTAGCAAAGTAATCCTCAAAATTCTCCAAGCCAGGCTTCAACAGTAAGTGAACTGTGAACTTCCATATCTTCAAGGTGGATTTAGAAAAAGCAGAGGAACCAGAAATCAAATTGCCAATGTATGTTGGATCATAGAAAAAGCAAGAGAATTCCAGAAAAACATCTACTTCTGCTTTATTGACTATGCCAAAGCCTTTGACTGTGTGGATCACAGCAAACTGTGGAAAATTCTTCAAGAGATGGGAATACCTGACCACCTTACCTGCCTCCTGAGAAATCAGTATGTAGGTCAAGAAGCAGCTGTTAGAATGGACATGGAAGAACAATCTGGTTCCACATTGGGAAAGGAGTATGTCAAGGCTGTATATTGTCACCCTGCTTATTTAACTCATGTGCAGAGTACATATTGTGAAATGCCAGGCTGGATGAACCACAAACTGGAATCAAGATTGTTGGAAGAAATATCAATAACCTCAGATATGCAGATGATACCGCCCTTATGGCAGAAAGTGAAGAGGAACTAAAGAGCCTCTTGTGAGTGAATAAATTGCCTTAGAACTCAACATTCAAAAAACAAAGATCACAGCATCTGTCCCATCACTCCATGGCAAATAAACAGAGAAACAATGGAAACAGTGAGAGACTTTATTTTTCTGGGCTCCAAAATCACTGCAGATGGTGACTGCAGCCATGAAATTAAGACACTTGGCTCCTTGGAAGAAAAGCTATGACCAACCTAGATAGCATATTAAAAAGCAGACATTACTTTGCTGACAAAGGTATGTCTAGTCAAAGCTATGGTTTTTCAGCTAGTCATGTATGGATATGAGTTGAACTATAAAGAAAGCTGAGTGCCGAAGAATTGATGCTTTTGAACTGTGGTGTTGGAGAAGACTCTTGAGAGTCCCTTGGACTGCAAGGAGATCCAACCAGTCAATGCTAAAAGAAATCAGTCCTGAATATTCATTGGAAGGACTGATGCTGAAACTCTAATATTTTGGCCACCTGATGCAAAGAAATGACTAATTGGAAAAGACCCTGATGCTGGGAAAGATTGAAGGCAGGAGGAGAAGGGGATGACAGAGGATGAGATGGTTGGATGGCATCACTGACTCAATGGACATGAGTTTGAGCAAGCTCTGGGGGTTGGTGATGGATAGGAAAGCGTGGTGTGCTGCAGTCCATGGGGTTGCAAAGAGTCAGACACGACTGAGCAACTGAACTGAGCTGAAAGGCAGAGCTGTCACCAAGAAGGATCCTCTCTTTGCCTTCACTGAGGCTCCTCTCTGTACATTGCCCTCATTCCAGGTCCTTTCTTCTTCTGTTCTCCAGGTCACCTGGAGAAGACAGTAATGCATTATTTTTAAAGCTCAGGGTCTTTCTACACAGGGTCTTCCATATTCCTAAGAAAGGGATTAGAATTGGCCCATCCTGGAACTCAGAGGTTGACCTGAGAGGCTTCTGCTACATTAAAGAAACTTACTCAACTAAGCATGAAGTTGAAGCCACCCACGCAGAGAGGGAGAACTAATGTTCTGTATCTAGAATGATCTCAGTCCATCCTGTAGGTGGGGGAATAGATGGGAAGTGCCATGGAATCACGCACTCATGAGGCTTCGTTACCTTTTCAAGGAGGAGAATCTATCTGTCTAATTGCAGACTCAACATTCTCAGTAGTAAAATAATACCTGAAGGTGAAGTAAGGGCAAAAATGACTAGTTTTATTGATTTCTTCCCTCTCCAAAACACAATGCAAAGTTTGAAAATTACATAAAGACATCAATCCCTGACAGTCCATTATAGGAAAAGTTTTGTGTCTTTAGTAATACTACATGAGTGCTGCTAAGTCGCTTCAATCGTGTCCGACTCTATACGACCCCATAGATGGCAGCCCGCCAGGCTCCCCCGTCCTTGGGATTCTCCAGGCAAGAACAATGGAGTGGGTTGCCATTTCCTTCTCCAATGTGTGAAAGTGAATTCGCTCAATCATGTCTGACTCTTTAGCGACCCCATGGACTGCAGCCCACCAGGCTCCTCCATCTGTGGGATTTTCCAGACAAGAGTACTGGAGTGGGGTGCCATTGCTTCTGGTTATATGTGCTTTAATTTGCTTCCTGGGATTCCTGGAGGCTGCATTGGTGATGGATAGGAAAGCGTGGTGTGCTGCAGTCCATGGGGTTGCAAAGAGTCAGACACGACTGAGCAACTGAACTGAGCTGAAAGGCAGAGCTGTCACCAAGAAGGATCCTCTCTTTGCCTTCACTGAGGCTCCTCTCTGTACATTGCCCTCATTCCAGGTCCTTTCTTCTTCTGTTCTCCAGGTCACCTGGAGAAGACAGTAATGCATTATTTTTAAAGCTCAGGGTCTTTCTACACAGGGTCTTCCATATTCCTAAGAAAGGGATTAGAATTGGCCCATCCTGGAACTCAGAGGCTGACCTGAGAGGCTTCTGCTACATTAAAGAAACTTACTCAACTAAGCATGAAGTTGAAGCCACCCACGCAGAGAGGGAGAACTAATGTTCTGTATCTAGAATGATCTCAGTCCATCCTGTAGGTGGGGGAATAGATGGGAAGTGCCATGGAATCACGCACTCATGAGGCTTCGTTACCTTTTCAAGGAGGAGAATCTATCTGTCTAATTGCAGACTCAACATTCTCAGTAGTAAAATAATACCTGAAGGTGAAGTAAGGGCAAAAATGACTAGTTTTATTGATTTCTTCCCTCTCCAAAACACAATGCAAAGTTTGAAAATTACATAAAGACATCAATCCCTGACAGTCCATTATAGGAAAAGTTTTGTGTCTTTAGTAATACTACATGAGTGCTGCTAAGTCGCTTCAATCGTGTCCGACTCTATACGACCCCATAGATGGCAGCCCGCCAGGCTCCCCCGTCCTTGGGATTCTCCAGGCAAGAACAATGGAGTGGGTTGCCATTTCCTTCTCCAATGTGTGAAAGTGAATTCGCTCAATCATGTCTGACTCTTTAGCGACCCCATGGACTGCAGCCCACCAGGCTCCTCCATCTGTGGGATTTTCCAGACAAGAGTACTGGAGTGGGGTGCCATTGCTTCTGGTTATATGTGCTTTAATTTGCTTCCTGGGATTCCTGGAGGCTGCTCCCCAGGTGGAGACTCTAGGCTGGGCTCTCCTGCAGCGGGCCCCCCACGCCAGCCCTGCAGACCCTCGGGAAGGGCCATGTCCTCCTCCAGGCCGCCCATGCCCTCCACGAGCTCCTCGTAGGTGATCTTCTCAGGGAACGGCCGCGGCCTGAGCAGCTCCACCATGTCGGCCCGCTCCAGCACCTCCTTCTCCAGCAGCCTCCTGCCACCTTGTCCACCTGCTCGTGGCAGCATGTGAGCAGGTCCAGGGTGCGCGCATGCACAGAGCCGATGAGCCGCCGCACCTCCTCGTCTATGAGCTGGGCTGTGGCCTCGCTGAACAGCTTCTCCACCAGCGCCTCGCCTGGCCGCAGGAGATCGAAGGACACCTGGCCCAGCTTCTCACTCATCCCGAACTGTACGATCTGGGCATAGGCACATTGGGTCACCTTCCTCAGGTCGTCCTGGGCCCCCATGGTGACCCGCCCAAAGAACAGCTGCTCAGCCACGCGGCCGCCCAGCATGGCACACATGTGGTCAAAGAGCTGCTCCCCCGTGTACAGATACTGCTCCCTGGGCAGGCACTGGGCATAGCTGAGGCCTTTGTCCCGGGGGACAGTGGACACCTTGAGCAGGGGGTCTGCGTGTTCCAGGAACCAGCCCACCACCGCATGGCCAGCCTCGTGGTAGGCCACCGTCATCTTCTCGCTGGGCTGCAGGACCTGTGTCTTTTCTCAAGGCCTCCAATGACCCTCTCGATGGCCTGCTCAAAGGGCTTCTCCCCGACAGAGGGGTTTAGGTGGCGGGCGGTGATCAGGGCGGCTTCGTTGCAAGCATTAGAAATGTCTGAGGGGGAATGTTGCAGCGGCTGGTGGCGGTGGCCGGCAGCAGGGCGGTGGCGGGGCCGCTCGCCGTGCTGTGGCGGTGTGGCCTTGGCCCGCGAGGGGGCAGGACGTTCAGGGCAGGCGTGAGGGCGCTCGGAACTGCTCAGTAGTGTCTCCAGGGAATCTGCTTTCAGCAATCAGCTCTGCAGATAAGACTGGCATCAGTTTCCCGGTGGCTGTGTTCAAAACCACCCGAAGGAACTAGTGAACCAAAGGATGCTGGTCCTGGAGTGGACGGAGGGAAGAGAGGAGGAAAGTGGGCTGACTTTGCCTGGTGGAAACGTATGCAGAAGGGGAAGTTGCCCTGGGATGACAAGGATCTCCGCAGTCTGGCCGTGCTGGGGGCAGGTGTCATTGCAGGATTTCTCTACTTCTATTTCCGAGATCCTGGGAAGGAAATCTCTTGGAAGCACTTCGTGCAGTATTACCTGGGGAGAGGTCTGGTGGATCGGCTGGAAGTGGTGAATAAACAGTTCGTGCATGTTATTCCTGCCCCTGGGACATCACTCGAGAAGTATGCGTGGCTCAGCATTGGCAGTATGGATACCTTCGAGCACAACCTGGAAACCGCCCAATGGGAGCTAGGCATCAAGCCCCCCAACCAGACGGCGGTGGTCTACACCACCCAAGAGTGATGGGATTTTCTTGCGTAGCCTGGTGCCCACCCTTCTCCTGATTGGCATCTTCCTCTGTGCTGTGAGGAGGGGTCCGATGGGGGCTGGGCGTGGTGGGCGAGGAGGGGGCCTCTTCAGCATTGGTGAGACAATAGCCAAGATCATCAAGGACGACATCAGGGTGCGGTTTGCAGACATGGCTGGTTGTGAAGAAGCCAAGCTGGAGATCATGGAGTTTGTGAATTTCCTGAAGAACCCCAAACAGTACCAGGACCTTGGGGCCAAAATTCCAAAGGGAGCCTTGCTCACAGGTCCTCCGGGTACCGGCAAGACACTTCTCACCAAGGCAACTGCGGGGGAGGCTGGTTGTGCCCTTCATCACCGTGAATGGATCTGAGTTCCTGGAGATGTTTGTTGGTGTTGGCCCAGCTCGGGTTCATGACATGATTGCAGTGGCCAGGAAAAAAGCTTGCTGTATCTTGTTTGTGGACGAGATTGATGCAATTGGCTGGAAGCATGGCCGTGGGCACTTCGCAGGCCAGAGTGAGCAGGAGAACACCCTGAACCAGCTGCTCGTGGAGATGCACGGATTCAACTCTACCACAAACGTCGTCGTGCTGGCCGGCACCAACCGCCCCGACGTCCTTGACCCAGCCCTGATGCGGCCGGGCCACTTCGACAGTCAGATTTACATTGGCCTCCCGGACTTCAAAGGCAGGTCATCTATTTTCAGGGTCATACCTGCGTCCACTCAAGTTGAACAAGAGCCTCAGCAAGGATGCCCTGGTGAGGAAGCTTGTGGCCCTCACTCCAGGCTTCACAGGTGCTGATACTACATGAGTGCTGCTGCTGCTTCTAAGTCGCTTCAGTCGTGTCCGACTCCATGCGACCCCATAGACGGCAGCCCACCAGGCTCCCCCATCCCTGGGATTCTCCAGGCAAGAACACTGGAGTGGGTTGCCATTTCCTTCTCCAATGCATGAAAGCGAAAAGTGAAAGTGAATTCGCTCAGTCATGTCTGAGACCCTCAGCAACCCCATGGACTACAGCCCCTGTCCATGGGATTTTTCAGGCAAAAGTACAGGAGTGTAGGTGACATTAAATAAATAGCCACAGAAATTATTTCTGGAAGCAAAGTCAGGGGAACAAAGCCAAGGGTACACAAGACAGAGATGTTTAGATGAATTTCAAAGGNCATGTCTGAGACCCTCAGCAACCCCATGGACTACAGCCCCTGTCCATGGGATTTTTCAGGCAAAAGTACAGGAGTGTAGGTGACATTAAATAAATAGCCACAGAAATTATTTCTGGAAGCAAAGTCAGGGGAACAAAGCCAAGGGTACACAAGACAGAGATGTTTAGATGAATTTCAAAGGGTGAGGAAACTAGGGGAAATGTGAAAATGGGAAAAGAGAAGAAGGAAATGTTAATGAGTTAGGTTATTGAGGAATCTGAAAAGTGTTCATAAGAGTGAACATTTACTCCCCTTTAATGAGACCTGGGATTATCTGTAAAAACATTTAGCTCTGATTGTTTTAAAAAGAAGAGATAAAATGTTTAATATGTGGCACCCTGGAGTGAGCCTTTCCCCCTTATTTTAAATGATAATCCTTATGAAACACCTATAATGTGTAAGAGATCAAGTCATATAGCTTCCCATCAGATAATGCAATTGAGAACAATGGCACAGATGCTGTATATTCAAATGATGTGAGAGCACATTTGAGGATAAGAAGAAATGAAGTGCCTTGTGTAAGACTATATGAATACTCCCAACTGGTCCTAGGACTCACCCACATGACTTTGCCCAAGATGTTTCATATACATAGAATCAAATACTTATATTTTACTTACTTACCTTATAATTAAAAATACACACTCAAGGGCTCTTCCTTGAGATCTGAAAAAATGTAATTACATGAGGCACTGGGCTCAGATCAGTGGTCCTAGAATGTTGTCTCAAAGGGCTGAGAGAATGCACATCAATATATAGAAAGGATATATGGAAATAAGTCACCCTCTTTGTCCTGGGGCAAAATCTTTAGTTAAGTTTGTCAGGGGGCCTAAAGGTTATCTATTTATCTTTCTTTGGCTGTATTAAATCTGTAGGTACTGGTGATTCTCTCTGGAAAACTGAAAGAGGTACTTTCTCCAAATGATCTCAGGTTAGATGTGATTCCTACAGAGAAATTCTTACAGTGGATTCACATAGAGACAGACATGAAAACTCCCTGGTTCCTTTTTCTCCCTTTTCCTTCCTTCTCCTCCTTTACTTGGAATCAGGCCCTTGGAACAATACATTTATTTATCAAAATAAATCTGACTGGTACCAGAAAAGAATTTATTTTTATTGAGGCATGGCTTCTTTCTACAAAGAAGACTATCTGGAAAACTAAA
Organism: Cephalophus harveyi; assembly: GCA_006410635.1. Taxonomy (NCBI): domain Eukaryota; kingdom Metazoa; phylum Chordata; class Mammalia; order Artiodactyla; family Bovidae; genus Cephalophus; species Cephalophus harveyi. The sequence continues at coordinate 263,807 of SJYT01018490.1, forward strand.
TCTTGCTTGGTGAGATCTCTGAAATGAGAGTGAAGAAAGGACTACCTACTTCAATCTCCCGGACAGGCTTGACTGACTCTCTTCCCCTAGTGAGTGCAGGTGGAGACTCTGCTCTATTTGTCTTAAACACTCCCTCTCCAGCTGCCCTTTCAACTGTGCTGATTGCTCTAATATTTGCATCACTTTCTGGCTGCTCCAGGCGGGTAAGTTCCAACAATGTTCAATTTCAGCCTTCATACGGGTTGACTTCTAAGTCTTTCAAGGAAGAGAAAAGTCTGTGCCTTTCACGGAAAAGAAATTGGTCTTCCTACCCTTCTGCAGAAACCAAGGGATAGAGAGCCAGTCTGAATTATTATCTCTCTCCATTAATAACTTCTTAAATTGTTCATAAACCTCAAGATTCCTGTGGCTTCTGAAGTACTGAATACTTTTAAATGGATCTAAAAATATTTCTTTATATGCAAGAAGTTGGAGTATATCACCCATATGCTCCAGCTAAGAATATACTAAGGAAATGATTGGCCACAAAAAAAGAGAAAAGAATAGAAAAATTCAGCTGGGGGAAACAAAAAAATGAGGTGAACAACAGAATATCTGCAAATGGATATGGATATACTGACATTGTTATATAAAATAGAAAAAAAGCAAAGATTCTTCAAACAGAATAGGTATAGTAGGGGGAATTCTAATAAATACTCAGCAAATTTATGAGCTGGGAGGTGGAAGAGGATGATGCAAAAAGGATGCATGTGAAGTTTTAAAGCAGTGGTGATTATGAAACAGGCTATGAAGAAAGAGTATAGGTGATAAGTAAAAGTACAGGAAACAATACTCACAGAAAACTAGTCAATCTAATCACACTAGGACCACAGCCTTGTCTAACTCAATGAAACCAAGCCATGCCTGCAGGGCAACCCAAGGCGGGCGGGTCATGGTGGAGAGGGCTGACAGAACTTGGTCCACTGGAGAAGGGAATGGCAAGCCACTTCAGTATTCTTGCCTTGAGAACCCCATGAACAGTATGAACAGGCAAAATGATAGGATATCAAAAGAGGAACTCCCCAGGTCATTAGGTGCCCAATATGCTACTGGAGATCAGTGGAGCAATAAGTCCAGAAAGAATGAAGGGATGGAGCCAAAGCGAAAATGAGATGGCTGGATGGCATCACTGACTCGATGGATGTGAGTCTGAGTGAACTCCGAGAGATGGTGATGAACAGGGAGGCCTGGCGTGCTGCGATTCATGGGGTCGCAAAGAGTCGGACACGACTGAGCGACTGAACTGAACTGAACTGAAAAGTACAGGGGATAAATAAAATTATATCAAAGATCCCACCTTACTGTGGTCATGTAGAAACCACATGTGCTTGGACCCACTAAAATGGTCCTGTTGAAATTAAAGTGGGATTGAAGGGTGAAAGCATGAAGCAGGATAAATAAGGAGTATTATGTTATGATAAGACCAGGAGCTGACTGTGGCTCAGATCATGAACTCCTTATTACCAAATTAAGACTGAAATTGAAGAAAGTAGGGAAAACCACTAGACCATTCAGGTATGACCTAAATCAAATCCCTTATGATTATACAGTGGAAGTGAGGAATAGATTTAAGGGCCTAGATCTGATAGATAGAGTGCCTGAAGAACTATGGAATGAGGTTCGTGACATTGTACGGGAGACAGGGATCAAGACCATCCCCATGGAAAAGAAATGCAAAAAAGCAAAATGGCTGTCTGGGGAGGCCTTACAAATAGCTGTGAAAAGAAGAGAGGCGAAAAGCAAAGGAGAAAAGGAAAGATATAAGCACCTGAATGCAGAGTTCCAAAGAATAGCAAAGAGACATAAGAAAGCCTTCCTCAGTGATCAATACAAAGACATAGAGGAAAACAACAGAATGGGAAAGACTAGAGATCTCTTCAAGAAAATTAGAGATACCAAGGGAACATTTCATGCAAGGATGGGCTCGATAAAGGACAGAAATGGTATGGACCTAACAGAAGCAGAAGATATTAAGAAGAGGTGGCAAGAATACACAGAAGAACTGTACAAAAAAGATCTTCACGACCCAGATAATCATGATGATGTGATCACTAATCTAGAGCCAGACATCTTGGAATGTGAAGTCAAGTGGGCCTTAGAAAGCATCACTACGAACAAAGCTAGTGGAGGTGATGGAATTCCAGTTGAGCTGTTTCAAATCCTGAAAGATGATGCTGTGAAAGTGCTGCACTCAATCTGCCAGCAAATTTGGAAAACTCAGCAGTGGCCACAGGACTGGAAAAGGTCAGTTTTCATTCCAATTCCAAAGAAAGGCAATGCAAAAGAATGCTCCAATTACCGCACAATTGCACTCATCTCACATGCTAGTAAAGTAATGCTCAAAATCCTCCAAGCCAGGCTTCAGCAATACGTGAACCGTGAACTCCCTGATGTTCAAGCTGGCTTTAGAAAAGGCAGAGGAACCAGAGATCAAATTGCCAACATCCGCTGGATCATGGAAAAAGCAAGAGAGTTCCAGAAAAACATCTACTTCTGCTTTATCGACTATGCCAAAGCCTTTGACTGTGTGGATCACAATAAACTGTGGAAAATTCTGAAAGAGATGGGAATACCAGACCACCTAACCTGCCTCTTGAGAAATCTGTATGCAGGTCAGGAAGCAACAGTTAGGACTGGACATGGAACAACAGACTGGTTCCAAATAGGAAAAGGAGTGCGTCAAGGCTGTATATTGTCACCCTGCTTATTTAACTT
>SJYT01018494.1:0-11411 GCA_006410635.1 Cephalophus harveyi
ACAACCCTCCCCTTTTAAGCTCAGCTCTTTAGAATATGGTCTGGGGCATGTATAGGATTGGTTCTTCATAGAATCACAACAAAACGATGGCAATATAAGTTATTCACTTTCCCTCCATTCCATCTCCTTCTTTCCTCATCAGGTATGGCAATATAGTATCAGTGATTTATTATATCCTTACTGTGTACTCAATACTTCACTGGACTTTGTGTATGTGCATGTGTGTGTACACGTACATGTGTGTATGTATGTATGAGTGAGAGAGAGAGAAGAGGAGAGAGAAAGAAGCCCTGTTTCTGGCCAAAAGAGTTGATGGGTTTGTATGAAAAACTAAAGTAGCAAGTTCCAAACAATAAAAACCCTTATGACAGTATATCAAGTACAATACAATTCTTTAGAGATCAGTGATTCTTAAATGAGGGTCCATAGGTACACCAAGAAACAGGCAAATCCAAATCCAAACCAAAAAGACAGATTTCCCATCCTCACTTCCAAAATTTCAAGTCCAAACAATCTGAGGAGGGGGATAATAAATATTTTAAGAACTCTTCTGAAAATTTTGCTTTGCCCTGGATTTCAGAAGCACTGTTGAAGTATACAGTTAGGCTTTCTGGGGTTCAGAGTTGTCTAGTATGTCTTGATAGGAGGTTGGAAGTTAGACTTGGATCTTAGAAGATGTGAGCTAGAGAAACAAATGAGGGAAAGATTCAAGAAAATCAGGAGCATATGCAGGGAATTTGGCCTCTTCAGGGCTGGCAGGCGGATGAAGGAACAAGACTTATGAAACAGAAGCAGCAGGCCCAAAGGGGAGAACCACTGGAGTGGCATGCTTACGTTTTGCATTTATATTTGCAGAGTCAGCATCATCTTGGCCTATTTTTGTTGCAGTCTTTTGTGAGGTGGGTGGAGCAGTGCTCCTCTTGGCCCTGGTGGTAAAGCGAGGTAACCTCGAGTTAGCTCTGAGATGGTCTCATTTCTGCTCTTAGTCTCTGCTGTCTGTGCCACAAAGTAAAACCAGCCCCAAGTGAGAGAAGGGGACCAGTGGTGTTAGCTGCAGTGCTACCTCATCTTTGCAAGAAAGTTCTGGATTGACCTGGAAAAGTCACTTCAGGCCAACGTGAGCCCAGCCTGGGGCTTGGTGGTGGCCTCCAGGAAGTTGGCAGCTCAGCTGACTCACTTGGTTTTGTGGTGCTGACAGTCTCTACAGGACAGGTTTATGGAGGACACAAGAGTCTTAGCTCAGGAAGGCTTCTGAGAAACTAGACCATATTTAACAGAAACATTGGCCCTCTGTCTTTGTTATATATAGCTGCGCGTGAAGCAGGGCTGCCGGCTCCCTTCTTTCCAGGGACCAGCCGCCTGTGTACTGGTCTGACGTGGAGTCTGTCTTTTCTGAGGGATCTCTTCCTCGGGGACCTGGCCTCCTGCAGCTTTCCCCCACATGCTCTTCTGGGTGTTATCCCAGAGCCTGGACATGGTCTTTCGACATTTCCCTTGTCAGGTCTCACCTATCCTGTGTTATTTGAGATCAAGCTCAGATCAGATCTATGCAGGGTAAGCCCTGTAGCAAATATAGCAAATGTTATAGCAAATTCTATAGTGCTGGAGGCTGTGACTGCTCTTGGAATCAAAGCATTGAGGGCCCAGGGACTGACACTATCAACCATGATTAGAATTTCTGATATTCACTGACCTTCGTGGCTATCTAAACACAGAGCTCCTAGAGATATCCTGCCTTAGCTGAAGTCCCACAGTGAGGGTATCTTGCTTTGTGATATGGAGGGAGGGGAGAAATGGTTTCTCAGTAGAGGGCCTTTCAGGCCCTGTAGCCTTTAGGTCATCCTCCGTGAGGAGCTGCTGTTCAGTCACTCAGTGTGTCTGACTCTTTGTGACCCCATGGACTGCAGCACACCAGGCTTCCCTATCCTTCACCATTTCCTGGCGTTTGCTCAAACTCATGTCCATTGAGTCGGTGATTTCATCCAGTCATCTCATCTTCTGTTGCCCTCTTCTCCTCCTGCCTTCCATCTTTCCCAGCATCAGGGTCTTTTTCAAAGAGTAAGCTCTTTGCATCAGGTGGCCAAAGTACTGAAGCTTCAGCTTCAGCATCAGTACTTCCAATGGATATTCAGGCTTTATTTCCTGTAGGATTGACTGGTTTGATCACCTTGCTGTACAAGGGACTCTCAAGAGTCTAACATATTCAGACTCAGGTATTCTTTACCTCCAGTGTTCAGGTATTATCTGCCTTATTGTCATTGTTCTCCCCAGCCCTCATGCTGCAACAGAACAGCAGTCCTATGACTGAGAATCTCAGTGAGCCACGCTCTCTTACTAGAAGTGAAGACAAGAATATTTACTATGTGAGAGAGATTTTTTTCTTCCTCTCTGTATGCACGGACTTGATGTCATTATTGGGGAGCCCTAGGTTGGGTGTGTACTCAGGTAACTCATGAGGAGGAAACATCCCTTTAGGGAGCATCATCTTTCTCATGGAGCATGAAATAGTCCCCAGTATTAGACTTATAGGATAGCAGGCCTTCTTTTGAATAAACTGTGCCACTGAATGAGTGAGTCCACATTAGTAAAACAAGTCCGAGTTCTCTGGAAGGGTTTGTGGCATTGTTTAGAAATGTGTTGGACCTCCATGATAAGCAGTGAAGAATCTCACTGTGCCAGTTCACGGGGTCGCATCTCTGAGGGGCCGAGCATAGATGGGACCTCTGAGGGGCATTCTATGAGGTGCTCTACGTTCCTTGCATATAAGTTCCTTGAGGCATGAAGGTGAAGGCCTCATTTGTCTTGTTCATCATGGTGTCCTCAGTGCCTGTAGTAGTTGCTCAATAAACACATGTGGGATAAATGAACTGTTTGTCTTTGATGGACCAAATACGGTGTTAGAGGTATGAGTTGGGTAATATATGGGTGCTATGCTTGAAGAGTTCTCAGGCAACTATGTAAGGCAAATAATAGGGGAAAAAATACATAATGTAGTTGTTGTTCAGTTGCTAAGTTGTGTCTGACTCTTTGCGACCCCATGGACTGCAGCACACAAGGCATCCCTGTTCTCCACTATCTCTTGGAGTTTGCTCAAGTTCATGTCCACTGAGTTGGTGATGCTATCTAACCATATAACTATAATATAGTAACATAGATATATAAAGGTCCCAAGGGTGTTTGAGGAGGGAGTTAATTGTGTTAGGGGGCATGCACGTGGATCAGTGCTTTATGCAAGAGGCAAACTTGACAGGAATATGTGAAAGTTTGAGAAAAATGAGAAAGATTGAGAAACGTTATACAGTCAGAAAGACTTTATGCTTCACCATAAGAATGGGAGACAAGATGGACCTTGGGAGAGAAGCACAACACAAGCATGGTTTCTATCACTGAGGAACTCTCTGTAAAATGGAGGGTCAGGGCAGATCTCTGTGAAGGAACATTAGAAAGCATAGTTACAGGATGTTACAATGGGACCGTTCCTACCTCTGTTGTGATGAAGTACCAACATAATTATCAGCTGCCAAAGGGAGTTCAGTTCAGAAGAACTAACTCTGAGGCTGTGTCGCGTGTGTTCCAACTCCTTTGGCTGGATCAAAGACTTTTCAGGGCAAAGCTGCTGTAAATGTTGCCCTGTGTCCTATGGACCAGATGAATGCCACTTGGGAGAAAGATGAGACGGAGCCATCTCAGCTCCTGTCCAATCAGAGAGGTCCTGTCTTGAGAAGAGAGGAGAAATTCCATTGAAATCAGCCAGAGATGCATTGCCCAATGCCCAGGGGATGAGGGAGGAGCTGTAAGAGGCCACCAAGAATAGAGATGTATTCACCAGGTCAAACAAGACTGAGAGGAGATAAACCTAGAGAAAGAGGTCTCCTGCCCAGGGCCACCAACAGTAGCCAAGTGCCAGGCCGGGAGAACATGCCCTCCCGTCAGGTAAACACTGTCCTAGCCCACACCTCTCCCCACTCCCTCCTCTCTTTTCCGCACGATGGTGAGGGGGTGAGGAAGATCATGAAGTGGAAGGCTAAAGTGTCAACCTCTTTCCCCACTCCGGGGTCCCAGCTTCAGACAGACCCGGTGAGAAGGGCTTCAACTCTAAGTTTAGCTTCTTGACTATCACAGAGACTTGGACATTATCATGAGAATGTCTTTGTGATTTAAAGTGACTGTAATGCGGTTCTGTTCTCTAGGAGAGAGCAGAAAATCCACAGTACTTGGCAAGGTTTTTATCTAGAGGCAGGAAAAGTAAACCCACTGAAAAACCAGTAAGCAACAATGGGAGACACTTGTACTGTCACTGGGAATGTAAATTGGTGCAGCCACTACAGGAACAGTATGGAGTTTCCTTCAAAAATTAAAAATAGAACTATCACATGACCCAACAATCCTGGGCATGTATCCGGACAAAGCTCTAATTTGAAAAGATACATACAACTCAATGTTCATACCAGAACAATTTACAAGAGCCAAGATATGGAGACAACCTACATGTCCATCAACAGAGGAATGGGTTAAGAAGATATGGTATACACACATACACACACACACACACACACAATGGGATATTACACAGCCATGCAAAGAATGAAAAGATGACATTTGCAACAACATGGGAGGACCTAGAGATTATCGTACTAAATGAAATAAGTCAGAGAAAGACAAATACTATATGATATCACTTACATGTGGAATCTAAAAAAAAAAAAAATGATACAGATGAACTTATAAAACAGAAACAGATTCACAAAGAAATCAACTTATGGTTACCAAAGGGGAAAAGAGGTAGAAGGGATAAATTCGGAGTTTGGGATAAGCAGACATAAACAATTGTATTTTAAAAAGATAAATAACAAAGTCCTACTATATAGCACAGCGAACTATATTCAATATCTTATAATAATCTATAATGGAAGAGAACCTGTAAAATTATATATCTATATGTGAATCACTTTGCTACATCAGAAACTAATATAATAATGTAAATCAACTATATTTCAACAACAACAACAAAATAGAGACAAAACCAATTCTGAATAAATTATAAGTACTTATTCAACATGCCTGTTACATATGCAAACTGTGCTTGGCTTGCATCCAGTGTTCAATAAGTATCTTTTTACTGAGTAATGTCAAAAGGTTTAACCATTGTACCAGAACTCTCTACATGGAGACATAGAAATCACAAGAGCACCAAAAGTCAAATCTAGAAGTTGTGTTTTAGTTGCTAAGAACTCTTTAAGCACTGTTAACTATCTGACCTCAAAAAGTCATGATTACAGAGTGCCAGCAGTGACCTTGTGGCCTTTGAGTAGAGTATCTGCTGCTGCTAAGTCACTTCAGTCGTGTCCGACTCTGTGTGACCCCATAGACGGCAGCCCACCAGGCTCCCCCGTCCCTGGGATTCTCCAGGTGAGAACACTGGAGTGGGTTGCCATTTCCTTCTCCAATGCATGAAAGGGAAAAGTGAAAGGGAAGTCGCTCAGTTGTGTCCGACTCTTAGCGACCCCATGAACTGCAGCCCACCAGGCTCCTCCGTCCATGGGATTTTCCAGGCAAGAGTACTGGAGTGGGGTGCCATTGCCTTCTCCGAGTAGAGTATCTAGGGAGTCAAAATCCTTATATGATGTTCCTTTGTGGAAGAAAACTAACAATCAGTAACTCCTGCTCTTCCATGTCTATAGAAAACACACAAAATATGTTTGAAATCTCTTCACAAGTAAGGATACAATGCTACCTCAGCATTGCCCTGAAGATGCTTCCTTTGCAATTGATAGAAGATAAGAGGTTAAGACCTTCTCTGAGGTTTCATCAAAGGAGATTATGGTGAGACGGCTCATCCATTCATTTTGCCCTCCTCCTACAGTGCTTTCTTCTATCCTGCAGAGTCTGAGTGTCTAAAAACTACATTTTCTCAACTCCCTAGAAGGTAGGCTTCCTGAAGTGATTCAAATTTGATGAATTAGTGACACTCATGCAGATCTGGAAGACAGTCATGGGTCAGGAGCCATGCTTCTGAGGGCCAAAAGTATGTGGACCTTTTCAGAGTCTATTTCTTTCATGGGTGGTGAAAGGCAGAGGATGGGGCATTTATTCATACTGTAGCAGGTGTGTTATAATCTGAGGCTGGCAGTCGTGGAGAATTCCAGGTCTTAGAAGCTTCCTGGTTGCTGTGGCAGCAGCGTGATTCTGCTGGAGGTAGCTTCCTGGTTAGGGAAGAGGCGGCAGCTCCCTTGACGGGCCAGTTCTGCAGCGTGCCTCTGGAGTCTTTCCTGACAGCTCAACCTAGAATTTGTTTCTTCAGACCGCACTGTGATTCTACAAGCCATTTACTATCTTGAAACAAATACCTTCCTACTTAAGCTTGTTAGAAGGGACTATGTTTTCTACCCTTGAACCCCAAATGGATACGGCATGGCATGTAAAAAACAATAAAGAAAAAAAAATCAAAATATGTCTGAGAAGCTAAAGATGGGGAGGAATAAGAATAAGAGAGAACTGTTTTATCTAGAGGTGGTGGGTAACATTCATCTTTTCATCCACTGACCCATTCATCCCATATTTTCTGAGGTCTTTCATATCCCAGACACTGGGATCAGCAAGCCATTCACTAGAGAGGTGGGGCTGGGGACAGTGGAATCCCATATTCCCAGCGTTCAAAGTCTCATGGATTATCTTTCTCTCATTATTCTCTCTATCTGGCTGAGAACATTGTTTACACTTCTTTTCATTTAGTGACTTGAGTGACTTGCTCAACCAAAGTATTTGGTTCCTAGAGAGCTAAAAGCCCCAGGAGCAAAGCTCTGCCCTCAACTGTCCAGCCAGAAATACTAGTGATTGAGTTTTTCCTATCAGCTACACCACTAATTAACTAACAAATAGAACCTACAATTAATGATATCTTAAGATCAGAATTTAGTCCCCACACATGAAGAACGAGTTCCTGCCATCTATCAGGACAGCAGATTCCCCTCTAATTTCCTTTGTGTCAGGATAATGCATGTGTTTGGCAGCCATGGAGATGTGCTGCTCAGATCTCTCTTTAAGAGAGAACTTGTCATGAGGCATGCTGTTGCGGTGTGAAACCCATTCAGCAGTGCCCAGGCAGCATGGGCCATCACTGAGCTCATCAGGGATGAGGGCCAATCACGTCTCCTCTGTCAGCAATCTGAGCCCCCAAATANCACAATTGAAAATATACTTGAACGTTAAAGTAGCATTTAACTTACTGTCAAGTCTTAGACAATAGCATAGATAATAAAAATCAGAGTCTTTTGTTTTCTTTATTTTCTTGTTGTTGTATCTTTGAAAAGCTGCATTAATAGTAGCTTTCAGGTTTCTAGGACATGACTTACTACACTGAAGGAGCAATTTAAAAGAGTATCCTAGAAACCTTCAAGAATAAATGTGGCTTTCATAATTGTCTAGCATAACTTAAAAAGTAGTTGCATGATCACCAAAAAGTATAAAAATAGATGAAACTCATCCTTGATGTTTAACGTCTTTTTGTTTTTGTAAATTTCCTTCTTAGGAAGATTGTATAGACTGGTTTTTAACTATGCCAGAGCTGAATTATTATTATAAAATATGTTTGCTAAGTCGCTTCAGTCGTGTCCAACTCTGTGTGACCCTATAAACTGCAGTCCACCAGGCTTCTTTGTCCATGGGATTCTCCAGGCAAGAAAACTGGAATGGGTTGCCATTTCCTTCTCCAATAAAAGGTGTTTAGTCTTTGACATATAGTTATATCTTTATAATGAGGTGAGATCTGAGTTGATTTTACCTAATGTCAGGTTGATCTGTCTCACCACCATATATACTTTACAATTACTTGTTTTAAAAGTTGGTTTTAGTTAAAGCTTAATTGGAAATGGTAAGACTCCCTGATATAAAATGAACTTTGAAACCTCTTGTTTTAAATTGCCTGAAACTGGACCTGAGGATATTGGTATATAGCAGTACATTAACTAGCATTTAAGACTGCTACTGACTCAAACAAGACTAGAGTTTGAAGATTGGGTTATGAAGCTCACTTTTTCTGCCATAGACATACTGACCTTCATAAGATTAAAAACTTCCCACAACCAGCCAGCCAGGGGATGAAACACTTTTTAGAAACATAAGGGCAGTAATAACAACTTACATTCTTAAAACCAGTGTTTCAAGAAGCACACTGTATATATTAATAAAACAATTTTCAAAATTTAACACAATGTTCATTAAGGGAAGTAAAATGAAAACTCTAAGTAACATCCATGGAATTCTTACTTTATTCTTTTTGCTAATTCTCATACCTCTTTGAATTTGTTCTTGTAATTTTTCACTCCCTCGTCCCCCACCAAAGAAGGGCTTACTTAGGATGGAAGAGGAAGGGACGGTGCAGGTGTGAGTTCAGGAGCCTGTTTAATTCAGCTCCCAGGGCTATTGTTGGTTGCTTGCTAGGGGAGCTGGAATTTCAGCAATGTAGAAAGCAGTCAGGTTGGAGCAGTGCTGAGTTTTATCAGTATCTTGGGGACTTAGTCTGTGCCTTTAATTTGTCACCGTCAGCAGTGTTTCTGTGAAGTTCTTCCACAATGGCTCAGCTCATCCTGTGTGAGAACAGCTTTTCCTTTCTCTTTTCTATACAATATTCTTGTCCTGTCATCTTTGGATCCGCTGGAATGACTCCATGCGGTAGCAAAGAGATAGGTTTCCTCAGTATCCTCGTGGAGAAGGTAATTAGGCTTATTTGGTACATCTAAAGAAGTATATTTTGGGATCAAGGCCTCCCCGGGGATCCCTTTTTTAATCCTTCAGAAATTAGAGCCAGCAACTGTTAGCTGCATTGTTACCTCTAATCTCATTTGTCTTATTAGTACATACGGAAAAGATTCTGTAAGGTCAGCCTTTTATTATCTGAGGAAGTGTTTGGGGAAGGGTGATGATGGTCAGAGCTCAAGTGGAGTTGTGAATGGGCTAGGTGCATAGGGTGAAAGTGGACAGGGGAAAGAGATCGTTACTGAAATTGATATGTTTTTCCCATTTCTTATCCCCACTCTCAGTGCTTTTGTTTTTTCCTTTTTAAAATTTGAAAATCGTGTTCCTTTTACCGTGCCTTTCTCCTTTGACTTTTTTTTTTATTTTCTTGCCAGGACTGAGTTTTAGCTCAACTAGAAAAGGTGGAATTTTTAAGGTGATTGCTGAAAAGTTTGGCTTTCACCTGGAGGTTGCACTAAAAAGTATTTCCTGCTATTTTTGTCCACAACTGTATGCTTTTTAATTAAAAAAGTCTCTGAAACAGAAGTGTGGGAAACCTTACTTATCATTAATAACTGAGAACTATTATGTTTTAAAGTAAAAGACAGATTAATGAATCAGAAATACGTATTTTTTTTGGAAGACTAGATGTACAGTAATTTTGTATTAGGATGTTTGATTCCTTTAAGTGGGTACCAAAAATTATATGAATTTTTTCAACCAAAAATGTTGAAAGTAATATGAAAGTAATACATCTTTCATTAGTCTTAGTGAATGTTGATAATGACGAAATCATAGTTTCCAAACACTGTGCTATCTTGAATACCTTAATGAGATTTGATAGACAAGATTTGATCAGTAGCCACTGAAAGGCCTTTGCCTCTGTATTAGGGAAGGAACATTTTATGCCTGAATAAAAAAGTATAGAAAAGGCTCTGAGAAGCCGATTACTTAGTAATCACTTGTTAGGTGATTTTATTAATATTGTGTTTGATGTTTTATAACCTGAATTACCCTTGGCTCTTTAAAAGTGTCTGGTCGGACCATCAATTTTTGATGAATGAGTTTCTGGAGGGATTTTGACGGCCAGTTAGGAGCTTTGAAGAGAGAATCTCTGCTTTGTATCACACCTGAATGTCACAGGACATGCTTCTTGGCACTTGTGTAATTTGGGCTCAAAGGGAAGAGTGCCATCTACTGAAGGAATGGCCAGCATCAAGTTGAGCAGCCCCAAGTTTTTGTTGCAGAACTTTCAACTGGCTCCTGGAGAAACCAGACTCAGCTTCATCAAAGAATTTGACAGGATCTTAACACCAAGCAGAATTGTTGCTTGCTTAATTTTAATTATGCTTGCCAGCAGGAGGCCTAAACACGTGATGAACTAATTCACTGCCTGTTGAAATGCATGGGGAAAGAAGAAACTTGAAAAAGTTGCTGAGACGTCATCTTAAAAAATAGTCTAGCAACGGTTAAATCATTGTTAAATTAAAAATGGTAAAGAATTGTTTTAGTGAGGCATGTTTCATTAGTAGCATTGGTTATTGATGGCTCCTGCAGACAATAATGCTGTTGTTTAAAATTTGGGCTTCAAATCTTTGGTCATTTGTTTAACTGGAGGTAAGGGTTTTAGAAGTATTTGAATAATTTGGTTAGTTTTTCTCTCTTGCCTTTCTCTTTGTCTCTGGTTCTAAGGCAGATTCCTGCTTGAGTGAATTCAGTGTTTCGAAGTGGATTTTGTTGCTTACTCAAGTGGCCTCCTGTTTTGTTTTTTGTCATGTGTTCCCTCGCTTTCAGAAACTGCTTATGGTCATAGCCAAGAGTAGAACTTGAGGTAGTAGAACCAGGTATAGGTCAGGGGTGGAGGTTTATGATACCTGGGACAGACCTGTCAGAGCCAGACAAGAGGGAATTGAAAGGAAGCTTTGAAATTGTTATGATAAGAAGGATATCTTTGTTATGTATCTATTATATATAATTACTTAATCAGTAACCACTTTTCTCAGCCCTTAAAACCTGCCAAGGATCCTGTTAAGCACTTTACATAAATTGTCTGAAGTTTAGTTAAGTAACTTGCCCAAGATCATACAGTTAATAAGTGACAGAGCCAAGACTTGAGCCCAGGGCTAATTCCTTTAAACGCTCTGCTCACCTCCTATTTATTTAAGCTCATTCTTATTGGTAACTGCACAAAAGACTAGAACTGAGATTACAATGATATTTCTACCTTTGCTGGAAAATATTGGTGGTTTTTGCTTGTTTGTTTGAAGAAGGTGGTAAAATGGGTAAATAGGATTGAGATTTCAGTAGAATCAGGAAATAACATGAGAGATGGACTTTCAAATATTTGGCTTGTCTATAATGTTCATTTTTTTGTTCCTTTTGCTATAATATTAACTTAAAACCACAAGAAGTTCATTATTGAAGCATTGAAGTGAATTGTTTCACGTTGCTAAAAATCTGCTGCTTCTTAGAAAGAAAGATTGAGTTAATGAAGGATTTTATGTTCGATTCGGGAGAGGGAGTGGGATGGGGATAGGTAGGGATTTGTTAGCCTTAATGTATTTTCAGTTCAGTCACTCAGTTGTGTCCAACTCTTTACGACCCCATGGACTGCAGCACACCAGGCTTCCCTGTCCGTCACCAACTCCTGGAGCTTGCTCAAACTCATGTCCATTGAG
>SJYT01018495.1:0-41666 GCA_006410635.1 Cephalophus harveyi
ACCTCATGCGAAGAGTTGACTCATTGGAAAAGACTCTGATGCTGGGAGGGATTGGGGGCAGGAGGAGAAGGGGACGACCGAGGATGAGATGGCTGGATGGCATCACTGACTCAATGGATGTGAGTCTGAGTGAACTCCGAGAGATGGTGATGAACAGGGAGGCCTGGCGTGCTGCGATTCATAGGGTCGCAAAGAGTCGGACACGACTGAGCGACTGAACTGAACTGAACTGAACTAACACAGTGGCTTAGACAGGAAAGAATCTGCCTGCAATGCAGAAGATCTGGGTTTAATCCCTGGGTCAGGAAGATCCACTGGAGAAGAGAAAGACAACCCACTCTGGTTTGCCTGGAGAATTCCACGATGAGAAGCCTGGTGGGTTACAGACCATGGGGCAGAAAAGAGACATGACTGAGTAACTAATACGTCCACTTCACTTTGGAACCCAGGGAAGGTCAAGGAGGCTGAACAAAGCTTATTTCCTACAAAAAAGAAACAGGGTACATGGAAAAGATTTGTACCCACAGGGCCCTGCTCAATTTCACAAGGACTGCCAAATTTTTTTGTAGTCTGACTGACAAATGGAATGGGACATTTCTTTCAGTTGCAATTCTGGCTAATCTCTAAACAGTTGGATAATGATCTCAATGCAGCAGCTAAAAATTGTTGACTCACTAGGGCAGTGGCTGACAATCCTGCTAAGGTCTGTGTGACATATGCGGGAAGCAGTTACTTTCTCCTGTATCCCTGTGTTACACACCGACAGTTGTAGCCACCATCCTTCCTTTTTTCCACCCTCAAGTCTTTGTTTGCAGCTCCTTTATAATGCCAGGCACTTGTGCTAAAAATAGCTGCTCCATTTTCTTATGACTCCACCCAGGTTAGTCTGCCTGCTTCCCTTCCTCCCAGGAGGCCGAATCCTCAGTAAGGATTTGTTAGCAAGCCTTTGTATTTCTTTCCCCCTCCAACCACAGACAGCCCACCCCGCCCTTCCTCCGTAAGGCTGCGGGCAGCTTTCCTAAATAGCGCCTTAGAGTGGATATAGTGGCAGCAACGGCGCCATGCCAGGGACTCTCAGAGGGAGTGGGCATCAGAGGAAACATTCAAGTGGCAGAAGGTCCCTGCCGAGGGAAGCAGTCTCTTTTAATCAATTTGTACCCACAGGGCCCTGCTCAATTTCACAAGGACTGCCAAATTTTTTTGTAGTCTGACTGACAAATGGAATGGGACATTTCTTTCAGTTGCAATTCTGGCTAATCTCTAAACAGTTGGATAATGATCTCAATGCAGCAGCTAAAAATTGTTGACTCACTAGGGCAGTGGCTGACAATCCTGCTAAGGTCTGTGTGACATATGCGGGAAGCAGTTACTTTCTCCTGTATCCCTGTGTTACACACCGACAGTTGTAGCCACCATCCTTCCTTTTTTCCACCCTCAAGTCTTTGTTTGCAGCTCCTTTATAATGCCAGGCACTTGTGCTAAAAATAGCTGCTCCATTTTCTTATGACTCCACCCAGGTTAGTCTGCCTGCTTCCCTTCCTCCCAGGAGGCCGAATCCTCAGTAAGGATTTGTTAGCAAGCCTTTGTATTTCTTTCCCCCTCCAACCACAGACAGCCCACCCCGCCCTTCCTCCGTAAGGCTGCGGGCAGCTTTCCTAAATAGCGCCTTAGAGTGGATATAGTGGCAGCAACGGCGCCATGCCAGGGACTCTCAGAGGGAGTGGGCATCAGAGGAAACATTCAAGTGGCAGAAGGTCCCTGCCGAGGGAAGCAGTCTCTTTTAATCATTGTAAAATGTTGAGAGACCTTGTTAGAGAGAGCAGGGGCAACACCATGTGAAAGGAAACCCAAACAATGGGGCGGGGGCCGGGGTGGGGGGGGCGTCACCAGACAAAGAAACAGGAAGGCGCTTGTGAGGAATCCGTGGTCTTGATTCTCAGATGGACATTTTTTTCATATTTCTGTATTGCAGGTGTTGAAACATAGCTTATGCTTGCTGGGCAAGCTTCATATCATGGTAGTGCTTCTTTTCCTCCTGCTACCCTTCCAGCCTCACTACACTTCCATAGCAAAAGCATTATTAAAGAGAAGGCATGCCGCTTGCAATGTTTGGTGTCCAGATTTGAAGAAACAATGACTTCACCAAGGTAAATTCAACACTGTCCAGGGTTTACCTCTAGCCGTGTGAACCAAGAATCTTAAATTTGTAAGCACACAAAATGGCTTTTCTAAGAAAAAAAATCCTACTATTTCTTTGGTTTACAAAGGCCAAAGTATAAATTTAGATTGTCCATTGAACAAACATAACAGACACACTGGGAGGGGTGGAGGAGTGCTCATGTCAGAGCAACCAGTTTTCCCTCCTACAGCTGGGAGCCAGACATCCTAGTGTGCAAAGTCAAGTGGGCCTTAGGAAACATCACTACAAACAAAGCAAGTGGAAGTGATGGAATTCCAGCTGAGCTAATTCAAATCCTAAAAGATGATGTTGTGAAAGTGCTGCATTCAACAAGCTAGCAAATTTGGAAAACTCAGCAGTGGTCACAGGACTGGGAAATGTAAGTTTTTATTCCAGTCCTAAAGAAGGGCAGTGCCAAAGAATGTTCAGACTACTGCACAACTGCACTTATTTCACAGGCTAGCAAAGCAATGCTCAAAATTCTCCAAGCCATGCTTCAGCAGTACGTGAACTGAGAACTTCCAGATGTTCAAACTGGATTTAGAAAAGGCAGAGGAACCAGAGATCAAATTGCCGACATCCGCTGGATCATAGAAAAAGCAAGACACTTTCAGGAAAACATCTACTTCTGCTTCATTGTCTATGCTAAAGCCTTTGACTGTGTGGATCACAATAAACTGTGAAAAAATCTTAAGAGAGGGTAATACCATACCACCTTACCTGCTTCCTGTGAAGCCTGTATGCAGGTCAAGAAGCAACAGTTAGAACTGAACATGGAACAATGGACTGGCTTCAAATTGGGAAAGGAGTATGTCAAGGCTGTGTATTATCACCCTGCTTATTTAACTTATATGCCAAATGCATCATGAGAAATGCCAGGCTGGATGAAAGACAAGCTGGAATCCAGAGTGCCAGGAGAAATATCAATAACCTCAGATATGCAGATGATATCACCCTTATTGCAGAAAGCAAAGAGGAACTAAAGAGACTCTTGATGAGGGTGAAAGAAACTGAAAAAGCTGGCTTAATACTCAACCTTCAAAAAACTAAGATCATGGCATCTGGTCCCATCATTTCATGGCAAATAGATGGGGAAACAGTGGAAACAGTGGCAGAATTTATTTTGGGGGGCTCCCAAATCACTGCAGATGGTGATTGCAGCCATGAAATTAAAAGGCAGCACTTTCTCCTTAGAAGAAAAGCTATGACAAAACTAGACAGTGTATTAAAAAGCAGAGACATTATTTTGCTGGCAAAGGCCCATCTAATCAAAGCTATGGTTTTTCCAGTAGTAATGTGTAGATGTAAGGGTTGAACCATAAAGAAGACTGAGCATTGAAGAATTGATGCTTTTTGAACTGTGGTGTTGGAGAAGACTCTTGAGAGTGCATTGGACTGCAAGGAGATCAAACCAGCCAATCCTAAAGTAAATCAGTCCTGAATATTCATCGGAAGGACTGATGCTGAAGCTTCATTACTTCGGTCACCTGATGTGAGGAGACAACTCATTAGAAAAGACCCTGATGCTAGGAAAGACTGAAGGCAGGAGGAGAAGGAGACAGCAGGGGATGAGGTGGTTGGATGGCATCACCGACTCAATGGACATGAGTTTGAGCAATCTCTGGGAGTTGGTGATGGACAGGGAAGCTTGGCATGTTGCAATGCATGGAGTTGCAAAGAGTCGGACATGACTGAGCAACCGAACAACAACAACAGCCGGGCTGGTGCATGGATGCCTCACTTTCATCAGAAGACAGCTGGTTTGGTCTCTAGGTAGGCTGAAAAGTCCATCTCCACAGGACAGAGAGCCTTGCCAACAGACCTGTAATACTCATAGGCCTCTATAATTTTCCTCTCTGAATCCTGAGTTGCAGGCACCTCTGAAACAAGAGGCAAGGGGGCAGGGCACAGCATTTTAAGGAATGATATAGTGGACAGGATGGGGCTTCCCAGGTGGTACTGGTGGTAAAGAACCCAACTCTCAATGGAGGAGACATAAGAGGCACGGTTTGGATCCCTGTGTTGGGAAGACCCTCTGGAGGAGCGCATGGCTACCCACTCCAGTATTCTTGCCTGGAGAATCCCATGGACAGAGAAGCCTTACGGGCTACAGGCGATAGGTTTGCAAAGAGTCAGGATGACTGAAGCTACTTAACACACATGCATACACAGAGTGATGGGACATGATGAAAACTGGTCAGAACCAACTAGGTCCATGGTGGCAGAATATTCGGCTTCGAGGGGATCTGAAGCCTCATCATGTGCTCACTGTGATACCATAAATTAAGGGACACACCTACTAGCACCGTGATAGTTCCCAGACTGACCATCAAGACTGAGAATTAGGCAGTGGCCCAATTTCTGAAAATCTCCACCCCTTCCCCCAAATCGTTGGAATAATCCTCCCACTTATTGGCCTATGAAATTACCCAGCCCATAAAAACTAAGCATGCCATATTTTAAGGCCTTTATCACCTCCTGAGAAGGTCCATACTCTGTCTGTGGTGTGTGTTTTTCTCTAAATAAATCCCTGCTTCTTACCCATCACTTTGTCTCTCACTGAATTCTTTCTGAGATGAGACAACAACAACAAAAAAAAACAAGAACAAAACCTTTTTTAAAAAGGAGTTTTAAAATCTCTGGGTAGAAATATTCTACCCTTAGATGTTAATCATTTGAAAGCGCATGGTCTTTTTTTTTTTTTATCACACTCTCTTAAAAAGCAATTTAGGACTTATATTCATATATGATCTCCCCTCTCTCTATATATATCCATACAGAAAAATATTTTCCTTTAGCTATACTCAGTATTGAGGCTTCTCTGGTGGCTCAGATGGTAAAGAATCTGCCTGTAATGCAGGAGACCCAGGTTTGATCCCTGGTTGGGAAGATCCCCTGAAGGAGGGCATGATAGCCTACTCCAGTATTCTTGCCTGGAGAATCTCACAAAGAGAGGAGTTTGGTGGGCTACAGCCCACCAAAACATGGGATCACACGGGGTCACAAAGTCCACGGGGTCACAAAGAGTCAGACACAACTGAGTGACTATCACCCTTTGCACTCAAGATTACAACCTTGAGAGACTCTCTGTTTCTTTATGGTATTCGTTATATTACACTACTGATTTTCAACCTTGGCTTCAAATGATCTCTCCACCAAACCTCTCCAGTCCTTTTTCCAGGTGAAGAGTTATTTTTGTACATTGTCATTTAGTTGCTCAGTTGTGTCTGACTCTTTGGTGACCCTATGGACTGTAGCCACCAAGCTCCTCTGTCTATGGGATTCTCCAAGCAAGAATATGAAAGTGGGGTGCCATTTCCTTCTCCAATTTTGCTACATTATATGACACTATATGGTATTGCTCTTTCTTGCCTGGTTTCTTTCATGCAATGTAATATTTGTAAGAACATCAGTGTTGTTGCTTGTGATTGTAGGTTGTCAAATCTTGCAAGTGTACAGGGTTTCATTATACGAATACTCTATGTATCTGCTCTACTATTGGTGGACATTTGGGTAGTTTCCAGCTTTTGTCCATTTTGAATGCTATGGATGTTCTAGTCCATGCCTTTTTGAGATCGTATGTACATATTTCTGTTAGGTATATACCTAGGAGTGAAACAGATAGATTGTAAGATTTGCCTATATTCTGGCTAAGTGGATATAGAATATATTTTTAAATTAACACCAGACCACGTGACTCACCTTTTGAAACCCTCACTGGCTTGCTTTTATAGTTTTTTTGTTTTAAAGTGAAAAAAAATAACATGCCTTTCCAAACTTAGCATTAAAATCAATACTTAATTTTTATCACAGTCTTAAATTCTACATGCATGCTTCTGAATATCTAAACTGCGTGTTAAGCAGATGAATACATTCTACTGACATTTCAGATTTTTAAAAACCAACCATCTATTAATATGGCCGTTACTCCAGGACACATTTGGATTAGAGTTCTTAGAGATCTTAGATCAGTTTTAAGCTCACTTGAAGAACACCAATCATTAACAATCATTTTTGCATTTTATTCATAAATGTGGATATAATTTATGATAAATATTTTCTTTAAAAATGAATGTGCATTAGTTTCATTGTTCGAGTAGGCTTTATTCCAATCTCTGTTTAAAAAACACACTATTTTCACAATATTGAAATCTACTTTTAGGTCATCTTTACCATCATTGCTACAAGATATTTTTTTGAGTTATCAGAATTATTTTCTTCAAAGAGAAAAATGATCAAATTCGGCTCTATACATCCTTTCTTAAAACATTAGTTAATTAATTACTTTTTGACTGGGCTGGGTCTTCATTTCTGCCCATGGGTTTTCTCTAGCTGCGGTGAGCAAGGACTCCTCTTCCTTGCAGTGCTCCGGCTTCTGATTTTGGTGGCTTCTCTTGTTTCAGAGCACAGGTTCCAGGTTCATGGGCTTCAGTAGTTGTGGCTCACAGGCTTAGCTGCCCCCTAGCAGGTGGAATCTTAGTTTCCTGACCGGGGATCAAACCCATGTCCCCTGCATTGGCAGGTGAATTCTTAACCACTGGACTGCCAGGGAAGTCCCCACACCATACATCTTACACAGGTTTTACATCTAGCACACCCAGCTATGCAGTGCCTGACTATAGGACTCCATGTCTAACTTGTTCTCTGCACTCAGTCTTTTTCTCCCATTTACATATTTGTCTGGATGCTTTTCCCTCTCTTTTGAGTATTCTTTTTGTCCAATCCCCTGCCTGGCATGCCCACAGCCCAGACAGCTCTGCTCCTAGTAGGTAGCCCCTTCTCATTCTGCAAATGTCACTTTTTGGGGAAAGCTTCTTAAGATCGTAATAACTTATGTTAAGTACTTCCATTTTATTTTTGCTTTTTCTACCAACTTTTTTCATAGCACTCATGACAAATTTGAAACTCTACACTTATTTTTCTTTTTTGCTCTTCTGTGTCTTCTTCTAGCCTTGGGGTACTTTAAAAAATACATATGTGTGTACTCCACTCCCAGATGTCATGGTATAATTAGTTTGGTCGGGAATCCTGGCCTTAAAAAAAAAAAAACAACCTCCCAAGTTAATTAATGTGTCATATGCACAGCATTATAAATACTGGAGGTATGATATAAACAATTTTTAGTGATTGATGTATTCATTTCAAGGGGCTTTCCAGGTGGTGCAGTGGTAAACAATCTGCCTGCCAATTCAGGAGATGCAAGATTTGGGTTCGATCTCTGGGTTGGGACGATCCCCTGGAGTAGGAAATGGCAACCCACTCCAATATTCTTGCTTGGAAAATTCCATGGACAGAGGACCCATGCATCCATGGGGTCACAAAGAGTTGGACATGACTGAGCA
The DNA here is from genome assembly GCA_006410635.1 of Cephalophus harveyi. Lineage (NCBI taxonomy): Eukaryota > Metazoa > Chordata > Mammalia > Artiodactyla > Bovidae > Cephalophus > Cephalophus harveyi. The sequence continues at coordinate 7,522 of SJYT01018495.1, forward strand.
AACAGCGTACATGCAATCCAAAATATTTGGGGCCCAATGGGATGGTCCACATAATACCTCATTTTATGTAGATATTATAGGGAACAGTGTTACACAGAATTCTGTTACACAGAATCTCTGAATTAGGTTCACAGTTACACAACTGGTTATTATTATAGCTAAGATGATTCCAATTTCCAATCTCACTGCTTTTCCACTGTGTTGCAAACTCTGGGTGTTTCATATTCTAGTTATCTGTGCATGGCTCCCTGAATCGTAAGAACTTGGGCTGTGTCTGCTTCATAATTTCACTCTCATAATTTCATTCTTCTTAGAACCTGTTGCATGTAATCTTCTGTCTAACAGACTGTCAATAAATGTGTTGAGAGCAAATAATATGTCAATGTAAATCATTTACATGACACCTATATAATATACCTCTCTTAGCTGGTTTTGACACTATATACCTTGGGCATTGATATTTCATTATTTCAGAATCTTTTTCTTTGCACAATAAAGTGTTAAATTAGTTTTAAGAGTCTGTTTGAAAGTACAGTACCGTGTCTGGAGTATTAAGTGTCAGTAACAAGAGGGATTATCTTGGCCCATGGTTGAACTATTTTTAGCCGCAATATAGGGCAGTGTCAGAGTACAAAGAATCTCCTTAATCAGACTTGTCATTTCAATAACTACACAGTACCATGAATTTAGGGGCATCATTTGACTCACTGTATTTTGACTCAAATTAAAATGAAAAAAAAAAAAAATCATTGTATAGTTAAGTAGTTTCTGATGATTTGTATTTTGTAAAAAAGGCAAAACAAAACAATAGTCAAACACTCAAGCTACTATCTTAAATTAATGAGGTAGTTCTGGCTTTAAGAATTTTTGGTGTGGGCTCTTTCCAAAGAGAATGAAAATATAATTACCCATAAAATTCAAGGAATTTTGTGGTTGGAAATATATGGTAAACACCTTCTCTTAGCTGGTCTGGAGTTTAGGTTTCTAAGAAATAGAGTACTTGGTAATTTTTTCTCTGGCAAGATTAAATTTCATTAGAAAACAAAAGATTAGGGGAAAACAACTAAAATAGTCTTATAAGTTTTTCTTTAATGTCAATCACTTCACAATAAAATTATTAAAAAAAAAAACACGATTAATAAAAAATACAAAAGGAACCCACTTCATTGATATAACAGTCTGCTCCAGAATCATCCTCTTTAATTGATCAGGAAATATTGCTCTTGGCTTGATGATCTGCTGAAGCCATAGGTTTTGTTTCATATGAAATATGCTTCATTGAAAATTTTCCAGGCTTGTCTTTGCTGGCTTGAAAGGTAAGGTCATTTGCTCTTGCTTTCTTGTTCTTGCAAGTCTTGGCATTTAGCTCCTCACAAATTATTGTGGTACCCAAGGGCATGCTTTCCAGGCTTGATCTTCTGGCCATTTATCTGGAGAGTTAAGTAGAGATCTTTCTGCACTTCTACTCAGCCTTGGCCTCTTGAGAAGCAAGGATTGGGGGCCGGGATAAGCATGTGCCAAGAGGAACTCCAAACCCGTGGAATAACAATAAAAACCTAACGGTCCGAAAACCACTGCTGAAAAGATTTATAGGATCTTGACATGTCACCCTTTCCACTCTTAAGGCCCTTGAGAGCAATGTTTTTTTTCTCCTTTTTACACTCCTAGCTCTTGTTAGAATGTTAAGTGACTATCAGTGCTTATTATACAATTGTTAAATGAATTATGCATGTGACATTGGAAGACTATTAAAAAGGAATAGCCCCTTACTCGTCTCTTGCACCTTTGCAAATCACCTTTTCTCTGTAATTTTTGCAATCCCCCTCAAGAAGCAGATCAAGTCAGAAAGCAAATTAATTTTTGCTTCTCACTGTCAGTGAGAATTTATTCTGGAAGTAATTTATCCACTGAATGAAATTTAAGGCACGTCCCTTAATGTCTCTCGTCACACTCAGGGAATAAAATTGGTCAGTAATTAAAATGCCCAGTTGCATTAATAGTTAAACTTCTGTTCTAATTCCACTAGAAGGGAAGTGGCAGGAGACAGGGAGAGAGGAAGGGTCTGGATTCTGATCCGGTGCTGGTTTGGCCCGAGTTCAAAGCTTGTTCTTTTCCTCGTGTTCCTTACTCAGCTCCATCTCTTAGGATTTCTCACCCAAGGTGCCTGGCTAATGCCTCTTTGCTCCCACCAGGCGCTTCATGGTAAATAAATTCATGTTCTCTGCCCAAGTGTCTTTCTGTAGGGCATGCAAAGCAGCCACTCCTTGTTCGATTAATTCTTACTCTGTATTTTCCAGGGCATGTACTGAATCACCAAGGATCCCACATGACATCAATCTTCTTCTACATCCCTCTTGGCGTGTGATGAAAGGAGGAGTTTGCTTGGGATTGTCCTGGTAACAGTGAACACTCCCAATCCCTAGAGCCCCTCCCTGGGAAGCAAAAGTCCTGGTTTTCTGCAGAGGGCATGGCAGGTTGGGAGAAAAACACAAAATCGATGTGAGTTTTGGGGCACAACTCCCCTCTATCCCTAAATAAGGACTGAAAACAACATAATTTCAGTATGGAGCAAATATGGGTGCAGATTATCCATCTCTTATAATTGTTGTCACATGATTTGTGGGGCAAAACAATACATCATTCATTATAGCATCACTCCAGGTGCTAACAAAGACTCTCTCCTTGACCAAATTTTAATCAGCCTCCTCTGAGTCCTCTTCTTGACTAATCCTCAACTTTGGCCCACGAGAACTGCAGGGTCTCTGCACCAGTGACTTCATCTGCTCCCCACATTAAGAGATTTGAACAAACACGAGTCTAGTTTCTAATAGCTCGAGATTACATCCCTAAGATGACTCCAGCTGCCTTAAGAACCTTCTTGTGAAAGCCCAACCCTACCAGAAGGATTTACTGTCTGCTCCAGCCAATATTTCCCTATAGGAGCTTGACCTTCCTTTTCTTAGAAGTATTTCCTTAAAAAAAGAAAAATACAAAAAACTTGCAATTATAAATCTTTTCAATATACATTTGCAATGCGTCTTTTACAACTTAAAGGTCTTTCTGAAGAACCTGGAGGGGAGGTGTCATCCTTTTAAAATGTAATCATCAGGATAGGGCCCCTGCTTTCCAGTGTTTGTTGGGGGTAGGAGCCTAAGCTTGATAAGCTAATCACGTCAACTTTCTCCTTTCAAACCTTCAGAGTTTTTCCTTCAGCTCATCAGTGGCACCCCACTCCAGTACTCTTCTTGGAAAATCCCATGGACAGAGGAGCCTGGAGGGCTGCAGTCCATGGGATCACGAAGCGTCAGACACGACTGAGCAACTTCACTTTCACTTTTCACTCTCATGCATTGGAGAAGGAAATGGCAACCCCCTCCAGTGTTCTTGCCTGGAGAATCCCAGGGACAGAAGAGCCTGGTGGGCTGCCATCTCTGGGGTCGCACAGAGTCGGACACGACTGAAGCGACTTAGCAGCAGCAGCAGCAGCAGCAGCATTTCAGAAGCATCCTGCCTTTTGTTTTGGCAAGAGTGATTTTTCACAGTTCATATTTTATCTTAAAAATTTTTTCAGCTTTACTGAGGCATAATTGACATATAAAATTGTAAGTTATTTAGTGAACACTGTGGTGATCCTGTTCACTGATCAGTGAACACATACACATTGTGAAAGGAGTCCCCCCGTGAATTGTCACATCCGTCATCTAATAGATTTATTTTTCTATTGGTTTTTAGAATATTTAAGTTTTACTCTTAACATTTCAGTTATACAATACAACTGGCCTTCCATATCTGTGGGTTCCACAAATGAGGATAGAAAACATTCAGAAAAAACATTGCAGAAAAGTTCTAAAGAGCAAAACTTGAGTTCGCATAGTGGTGGTGACTATTTGCACAGCACTTATCTTGTATAAGTTTTCAAAATAATCTTGAGATGACTTAGTCTTAGATTGTATGCAAATACAGTTGCCCCTTGACGGTTGAGGGCTTTAGGGGTGCCTATCCTCACGGTAACTTTACAGCTGGCCCTTCCCAGGTGGCGCTGGTGGTAAAGGACCCGCCTGCCAATGCAGGTTAGACATGAGACACCGATTTGATCCCTGGGTCAGGAAGATCCCCTGGAGAAGGGAATGGCAATCCACTCCCGTATTGTCTCCTGGAGAATCCCATTGACAGAGGATCCTGGAGGGCTGCAGTCCATGGTGTTGCACAGAGTTGGCATGACTGAAGCGACTTAGCACACACTATTCTCTATTGTAAGATTACTCAACAAAATCTCCCCAACCTTTAACTAGCATCTGTTTCTCTTTGACAGTGTGTAACTTAAGTGTGTTTTAGTTGTGTCAACAGTCCATCTTTGATTTTGGATTGACTGTGCTTTGCACTGAGATGGAGCCAGTTTAATGTTTTAAATTGGAATATTGTGTCTGTGTTTACCAGGGATTCAGTTCACAAAAACAGGAGCTATGGCAAAGACCAATGCCAGCATACCCAGACATCACTGGTGGGGGGAGGAGGGAAAGAGTGGGATATATGGAGAGAGTAACATGGAAACATACATCACCGCATGTAAAATAGATAGCCAATGGGAAATTGGTGTATGACTCAGGGAGCTCAAACAACCTAGAGGGGTGGGATGAGGAAGGATGTGGGAGAGATGTTCAAGTGGGAGGGGACATAGGAAAACCTATGGCTGATTCATGTTGATGTTTGGTAGAAACCAGCACAATACTGTAAAGCAATTATCCTTCAATTAAAAATAAATAAAATTAAAAAAAAGAGTAACTATGTCATTTTGATGACAGAAAGATATGTAAAAGCAGACGAAGGAGTTGAGCGTGCTGCACGAAACAGAGCATACTACACAATATTTGGAAAAGAATTTGGGTCTGGGCATGGTGAGGAAGGAGATGTGAAAACTGTCAATGAAAATTCAATAAACTATCAAGTTAAGAAGAAAAAACTTTATTTGAATCAAACGGAGGACTATAACCCTGGAGACAGACTCTCAGAAGCTCTGAGAACTTTTAGAAGCTGAAGGCACAGTCATATACATTTTTGAGACTAAGAATCTTACATCAAAGTGACATACTGATATTTTACATAAAGTTCACCAAGGATACGTAACCCAGGTAAATAGCTGCAAAGTGAGCAACAAGGTCCATGACCCCTTACACAGCTGGGAGAGAAAGTTATTCTTTTAATAAGTTACATTGCTATCATCAGAGAAAGGGGAATAATTATCTTTAAGATAGAGGAGGCACTCTCATCTTTGAGGCGCTCTGGGTAATGCGCAATTCAGAGACATACTACACATTTGGAAAAGAGGGAAGGAACCCAAACAAACACACACAGAGAATTTTATGTTTAATTATTTATTTTCCTGCCTTAAAATATAAATTCTATTTCATCAAACCACATATGGATCTCAGTTCTCACAAGTCTGGGATACACTATGAGCATACTTTGAAATCAATAAAAAGTTTTATTAATTCCACCAAAGGTGCCAGTAACATAGTTGCCATTGAACTAACTTTGGCATTCTACAGGAATGAACAGTTACAGCAATCCTTGATTGTTCTATGAAACCTAGTGGAGCCACGTTTCCGGAGCGGAGGTTGCAACTGAAATGTCCAATGAATGAACAAAAGGGAAATTTTGATCACAGATGTTTTGGCCCTTCACAGTGCACACCTGATTCTGTCAGATTTCACTGCAGAAATCATGGTTTCTACAGTGTATCAAGTGATGTGTTGAATCAAGACAACAATGTTCTTGCTAGCTCTTAGATACTTTGATTCAAGAAAAGGAGTTTCAAATCTTAATCTCTTTTAAGATGCCAATGAAACCACAGAAAATATAGAATAAAAGAGGTACTTCCCTGGTGGTCCAGTGGTTAAGAATTTGCCTTGCAATGCAGGGGACTCAGGTTTGATCCTTGGTTGGTGAACCAAGAGCCCATGTGCCGTGGAGCAACTAAGCCTGAATGCCACAAGTACTGAAGTCCCAGTGCTCTGGAGCCCACATACTAGCCCACAACTAGAGAGAGTTCATGGCCTCACTTAAAGACCCCGCAAGACACAGCAAGTATCCTGCATGTCACAACAAGACCTGACACAACCAGATGAATAAATATGTTAAAATGTCTATAGTATTGAATCCCCAAAATGACAGAATGATTTGGTTCATTTTCAAGGCAAACCATCCAACATCACAGTAATTCAAGTCTAATCCAACCACTAATGCCGAAGAAGCTGAAGCCGTACAGTTCTATGAAGGCCTACAAGACCTTCTAGAACTAACAGCCCCCAAAGATGTCCTTTTCATCATAGGGGACTAGAATGCAAAAGTAGGAAGTCAAGAGATACCTGGAGTAACAGGCAAATTTGGCCTTGGAGTACAGAATGAAGCAGGGCAAAGGCTAACATAGTTTTGCCAAGAGAATGCACTTGTCATAGCAAACACCTTCTTCCAACAACACAAGAGAAGACTCTACACATGGACATCACCAGATGGTCAATACCAAAATCAGATTGATTATATTCAGTTGAAGGTGGAGAAGTTCTATTCACTCAGCAAAACCAAGACCTGGAGATGATTGTGGCTCAGATAATGAGCTCCTTATTGCAATATTCAGGCTTAAATTGAAGAAAGCAGGGGAACCCACTAGACCATTCAGGTCTGACATAAATAAAATCCTTTATTATACAGTGGAGGTGATGAGCAGACTCAAGGGATTAGATCTGGTAGAGAGAGTGGCTGAAGAAATATGGATGGAAGTTTCTAACCTTGTATAGGAGGTAGTGACCAAAACCATCCCCAAGAAAAAGAAATGCAAGAAGACAAAGTGGTTGTCTGAGGAGGCCTTACACATAGCTGAGAGAAGAAGAGAAGTGAAAGCAAAGGAGAAAGGGACAGATATACTCAACTGAATGCAGAGTTCCAGAGAACAGCAAGGAGAAATAAGACAGCCTTCTTAAGTGAACAATAAAAAGAAATAGAGGAAAACAATAGAATGGGAAAGACTAGAGATCTCTTCAAGAGAACTGGAGATGTCAAGGGAACATGTCATGATAAGATGGGAACAATAAAGGACAGAAATGGCAAAGACCTAACAGAAGCAGAAGAGCTTAAGAAGAGGTGGCAAGGAATACAAAGAAGAACTTTACAAAGAAGGTCTTAATGATGGAGATAACCAACAGAGTATGGTCACTCACCTTGAGCCAGACATCCTGGGGTGTGAAGTCAAGTAAGACCTTTGGAAGCCTTACTACGAACAGAGCTAGTGGAGGTGATGGAATCCAGCTGAATTATTTAAAATGCTAAAAGATGATGCTGTTAAAGTGCTGCACTCAATATGCCAGCAACTTTGGAAAACTCAGTTTACATTCCAATCCCTAAGAAAAGGTCACTTTTCATTCCAATCCCCAAGAAAGGCAATGCCAAAGAATGTTCAAACCACGATAAAATTGCCCCTATTTCACACGCTAGCAAGGCAATGCTCAAAATCCTTCAAGCTAGGCTTCAACAGTACATGAACTGAGATCGTTCAGATTTACAAGTTGGATTTAGAAAAGGCAGAGGAACTAGAGATTAAATTGTCAACATCTGTTGGATCATAGAAAAATCAAATGAATTCCAAAACATATATACTTCTGCTTCATTTGCTACTCTAAAGCCTTTGACTGTGTGGATCATAACAAACTATTGAAAATTCTTATAGAGATGGGAATCCCAGACCACTTCTCCTGAGGAACCTGTATGCAGGACAAGAAGCAACAGAAAGGGATACAGAATGATGAACTGGTTCAAAATTGGGAAAGCAGTACAACAAGGCTATATATTGTAACTCTGTTTATTTAACTTATATGCAGAGTACATCATGCGAAATGCTGGGCTGGATGAAGAACAAGCTGGAATCCAGATTGCCGGGAGAAATATCAATAACCTCAGATATGCAGATGATACTACTCTAATGGCAGAAAGTGAAGAGGAACTAAAGAGCCTCTTGATGAGGGTGGAAGAGGAGAGTGAAAAAACTGGTTTAAAACTCAACATTCAAAAAACTAAAATGATGGCATCAGTTCCCATCACTTCTTTGCAAATAGATGGGAAAAAAGTGGAATCAGTGAAAGTTTTTATTTTCTGGGGCTCCAAAATCACTGTGGATGGTGACTGCAGCCATGAAATTAAAAGATGCTTGCTCCTTGGAAGAAAAGCTATGATAAACCTAGACAGCATACTAAAAAGCATAGACATCAGCTTACTGACAAAAGTCCATATAGTCAAAACTATGGTTTTTCTAGTAGTCATGTATGGATGTGAGACTTGGACCATAATGAAGGCAGAATGCTGAAGAATTGATGCTTTCAAATTGTAGGGCTGGAGAAGACTCTTGAGAGTTCCTTGGACAGGAAGGAGATCAAACCAGCCAATCCAACTCACTGGAAAAGACCCTGATGCTAAGAAAGACTGAGGGCAGGAGAAGCAGAGGCAACAGAGGATGAGATGGCTGGATGGCATCACCGACACAATGGAGATAAGTTTGAGCAAACATCTGGGAGATGATGGAAGACAGGGAAGTCTGGTGTGTTGCAGTTCATGTTGCAAAGAGTCAGACATGACTTAGTGACTGAACAATAACAACACATAATATTGAGACAAAATATTATTGATATTTTATTTATGCAAACTATTAATAGACTTTGCTCATCCATCTACATATTACACAGTGCAAATGTAAATGCTGGCAAATTCTGTTTTATCTATAAATTTCTTACAAAATGAGTGAAAAAACCTCACCTGTTCAATGTCTAACATACCTTGTGTATGTGTATAACACTGATAAGATGGGTGTGCTTTGCTTTCCTGTGACATTGAAGCTTTGTAATGACAGTTTTGGTCACTCTTCAATTTCCCAAAAGGCACAGAGGCAATTCATGAGATTTGGGACTGTGAAAAAATGGAAAACTAGTCTCTTAGACATGCGCCCACAAGCAGGTGTCAGTATTGTCAACCAAAGGAAAGATGTAAAAATATTGGTCTGCTGTCAAGTCAACAGATTTTCCACTTTACTTTTTAGAATATGGGTCAAAAGTGTGTCTTCCTCTAATTTGGAAATACATTGAGGATAAAAACCAAAAAGGGTTACAAACCAAAATGTATTTGTAGTTTTTCTAAAACTGCTTGATGATCTTTGAAGGGACACAAGAGTCTTTAATAAACATGAGTTGATTGTACCTGGCTGTTCAGTGCTGTGTGCTGCAACCAAAATTCATACAGGAAAAAAAAAAAAAACAACCCCAAAACTAAAAACAGCTGATTTCTTTGGAAACAATATTGCTTCAAAAATCAAAATGAAGTCACCAGGAGAAGACAATCAAGTTAAACAGGGATTTCTTGGGAGTTCCCTGGTGGTCCACTGGTAAAGAATCCACCTTCCAGTGCAGGGGATATGGGTTCGATCCTGGTCAGGAACTAAGATCCCACACTGCCGTTGTTGTTTTTGTTCAACCACTAAGTCCTGTCTGACTCTTTGTGACTCCATGGACTGCAGCGTACCAGACTCCTCTGTCCTTCACTGTCTCCTAGAGTTTGCTCAAAATCATGTTCATTGAGTCTGTGATGCTATTTAATCATCTTATCCTCTGCCACCCTCTTCTCCTCCTGCCTTCAACTTTTCCCAGCATCAGGGTCTTTTCCAATGAGTCAGCTCTTCACATCAGGTGGCAAGAGTATTGGAGCTTCAGCTTTGACATCAGTCTTTCCAATGAAATTTCAGCATTGATTTCCTTCAGGATTGAATGGTTTGATTTCCTTTTGTCCAAGGGACCCTCAAGAGTCTTCTCCAACACCACAATTCAAAACCATCAATTTTTCGGTGCTCAGCCTTTTTTATGGTCCAGCTCTCACATCTCTAACATGACTACCGGAAAAACCATAGCTTTGACTATATGGACCTTTGTCTGCAAAGTGATATCTATGATTTTTAACACACTGTGTAGGTTTGTCCTAGCTTTCTTTCCAAAGAACAAGTGTCCTTTAATTTCCTGGCAGTGCTCATCATCTGCTGTGATTTTGTATCTGTTGTAGCTTTTTCCTTTCTATTTGCCTTGAAATGATGGGACCTGATACCATGATATTAGCTTTTTGAATGTTGAGTTCTAATCCAGCTTTTTCACTCTGCTCTTCCACCCTCATCAAAAGGTTCTTTAGTTTCTCTTCACTTTCTGCCATTAGAGTGGTATCATCTGTGTATCTGATGATATTTCCTATTGCTTTCTTTCAATGATTTATATCTAACATTTATGTAACAGCAAAGTAAATATTATGGAATCGAAAGTGTTTCAAAGACATTTGTTTTCATATTTTTTATGTTAAAGTAATAACTTTTATATATGAATACTTATTAACTGCTATATTGTTATGTGGGATTTTGGGTCTTATATGGCTGTGTCATGATTCCGGTCTTAAAGAGTTGATCACCCTAACCCCTTTCTGTTGGTATAGAATTATAGTTTGCCAACATCTGTCTTTCTAAAAATATCTCTCTTACCACCATGCGCACACACACACACAGCAAGCCTGTCATATCATGCCCTTGATTTGGGTGGGTACTGCCACAGAAAATGCTCCTTTGAAATCTTGACCTACACCTTGGTGCCTCAGGTGGTGTTTCTGAGAAGCATCTTTTGACTTCTTTTCTAAATTTCTAATAAATTTCTCTTACTCTTGGCTGCCCTGTGGATTGTCCTTTCCCTGAATACCGATTCAGTGAAGCTTTGTGAATTCCCTGGCTTTGTATGATTAGGAACAAGCTCTGCCAGGACTGTGGTTCATGTGGTTCATCAGGGAAATGCTGGGGAGGCTTGTGCCTCCAATGATGCACCAATCAGCCCTGGGATTAGCGCACCTGCTTTAACAGATCTAGGAAAACTTTATTGATATCTATCATATTTATTTATTTTTGGCCGTGTTGGGTCTTCATTGCTTCACCAGAGTGTTTCTCTAGGTGTGCAAATGGGGGCTACTCTCAAGTTGCAGAGCTTGGGCTTCTCATCGCAGTGGCTTCTCTTGCTGCAGAGCATAGGTTCCAGGGCACATGGGCTTCAGTAGTTGCAACATGTAGGCTCAGTAGCTACACTCATGGGCTCCACAGGGCTGGCTCAATAGCTGTGGCACATGGGCTGAGTTGCTCCTCAGCATGTGGGATCTTCCTGGATCAGAGATGAACCCATGTCTTCTGTATAGGCAGGCAGATTCTTTACTGGTGGGCCACCAGGGAAGCCCCATGCCTGTGTGCTAAGTCACTTCAGTTGTGTCCTACTGTTTGAGACCCTATGGACTGTGGCCCGTCAGCCTCCTCTGTCCATGGGATTCTCCAGGTGAGAATACTGGAGTGGGTTGTTGTGCCCTCCTCCAGGGGATCTTCCCCATCCAGGGGTCATATCCGCATCTCTTTCGTCTCCTGCACTGGCAGGTGGGTTCTTTACCACTAGCGCCACCTGGGAAGCCGAAAGAGAACTTGATTTACTGTGACGGATGTTTGAAAAGCTGCCCATGTGTTTGTCCATTTCAACGCATACTTTGCTTACAGTTTTTCAGTATTTAATGTTTAGAAGAAAAATGCACTGGGTTCATAAACAGAGGCTTTGTATGGTTAACTTTTTTGTGGACTGTGTTCTCTTGAGTCTGGCCTCTCCGGGTGAGTGGTTTTTCTTCTCCAGGGGACCAGTCAACAAAAGCATATTGCTTTCCAAATTTGTTTATATTTTCATGGGTAATACATTCTTACAGTTCAGAATCTAGGGTGTATAAAAAAGTGTAGAATAAAAACTCTATTTCCTGTCCTGCCGCCTTGACATCCTTTCCCTGTCTGCTTCCTTGGAGACAATCAATGATAATCAGTTTCTTGCAAGCCTTCCAAACATATTTTATGTATATGCAAGCAAATATATTCTCTCCTTTTTCTTCCCATGAAAAGGGTAGCTTATTATTATATACCCTGTACTAAATATGACTTTTTTTCTCTCTCAAAATACATCTTGAATATCTTCAAGAACCATGCTTAAATTTCTCATTCTTTCTAATGGTTTCAAAGCATCCATTTTATGGATGTACCCCAAATTACCTAATCAGGTGTTTGTTGAGGAATACACAGGTAATCTAATCTCTCATTGTTACAAGCAGTGCTGCAGAAAAGAATATTGTGTCTCAAACTTTACCCATATTTATGGATATATTCTGTGATAAATTACAAACAGACTTGATGGATAAGAGGGATGTGTTTTTAAATCTTGCTGGATATTTTTAAATCACTGTCCACAGAAATTATATTTACAAATTTAACTGCCTAGAGCAATTTATGGGAATATCTATTTCCTATCCTCTTGCTCACATAGCATATTTTTAATTTTTTCTCTTTGCCAAGCTGACAACTGAACAACCAACATCTTGATAGAATTCTAATACACACTTCTTATGAGTGAGGCTGAACATTTTTCAGGCTCCACTGCTGCTGTGTAACAAATTACCATGGATTCAGTGGTTCTAACAACACAAAAATCTATGATCTCAGTTTCCGTGGATCAGGAGACTGGGCACAGGTTAGCTGGGTTCTCTGCGCAGGGTCTCACCAGGCTGAATTGAAGTGATTACTGTCTGTATTCTCATCTGGAGTTTCAGCTGGGAAGGGCTGACCTCCCGGCTCTCATAGGTTGAAAATTCAGTTCCTTGCAGTTGTAGGGCTGAGGTCACCATTCTCTTGTTGCCTTTCAGCTGGGAGATCCTCTCAGGCCATAGAAAATGCCATCATTCAGTGCCATGTGTCCCAAAACATAGCGGCTTACTGACTTAAAGTTGGCAGGAGAAAGGCTCGCCTTGGTCTGCTTGGATAGAGTCCTATAGGACATGTTGCCACCAAATGAGGGACTGTCTGCCATCTTTGTCTTGTAAAGTAACTTATGTAAGGGAGTGGCTGGCCCGTTAAATTCCCAGTTCCGGGCACACTCCAGGGGGTGGGATTGCTGAGGCGGTGCACACCACAGGGCAGGAGATGAGGGTCATTTTAGACTTCTGGCTATCACAAGAATTTTTGCTTAAGTTTATTTTTATTAATAATTATTATTATTTTAGAATCTTTATTTTTTGTCTCTTGCATCATGTGGGATCTAGTTCCCTGACCAGGGATCAAACCCAAGCCCCCTGCACTGGGAGCTCTTAGCCACTGGACCACCAGGGAAGTCTTCCTTATGTTGAAAGGCCATTTGTAGTTCCATTCTGTAAGCTTTCTTTTGCTATTCCTTGTCTATTTTTTCACATATTCTGAAAATAGCAAGACTGCAGAAATGAGTACAGGACAAGTACAGGGGAGAATCCAGTGGACAAGCTTTGCTTGTCCTTCAGAGAAAGGCAAGTGGGTGAAGAGATACCTTTCTCTGAGAATCCACTTTGGAGGACTAATGTGTCAAATAGGCCAATCCTCCGTCTCTGAATCCCTCTTCTAACTGAGGATGCACTCTTTGACTCCTGTTACCCCCCATCAAGATCTTAATGGGGAGTGGGCTGTGAGAAGCAGATTCTATTCCAACACTAATTTAATATCAGAACTCTTCTATCAGTATATTTTATTGAAGAATAGTTGATTTATAATGTGCTAATTTGCTCTACACTGAAGGTTGTCAAGAGACCAGCAGGTCTGCTCATCCCCTGGGAGAGGCTGGCAGCGGATGCCTCAGCCGCCTGACTCAGCAATGCCAGGCTCACCCCTGGCCCAGGGACCTGTGCAGGTAAGACGGTGGGCGGGAAAGCAGAGCCTCCATACACAGAATCCCCAAGGCCCCAAGGGAGACCAAAATGCTATCTTCCTGTTTTTCCCTAGAAGCAATAGCCTACGCCTGCCTCCAATCCAGAGAAATGAGAGTGATCTCAATTTGAACAAAACCTTTTCCAGTCTAGTCTCACGCATCGGGCACGGTTAGCTTCCACACTCCAATCCCACTGTCTTCCATGGGTCCCTCTTGATGCTGCTTCTTCTGAAAATGGAAATGCCCATGTCTCAAAGGCTCCAGAGAGGCAGATGAAGTCATGGATAGGAAAGCACAGTGCTCATGAGATGTGGGTCTACACAGCTGCTTCAGTCAAGGGCTGAGTTGGAAATTTCCACAGATATCTCGGTTCGGCAGATAATGAGATTTTATAAGGAAAGCATCCAACTAGGGATGGGCACCCTCTGACTATGCCACTTTCCTTTTCAAAATATCCCTGCGGTTCTCCAGTGCTTACAGTGACAAGTCCCAAATCCATGAGGCTGCTGAAACCAAACTCTAACCATGCTTGTCAGCCACTGGAGTCTTCTAGAGATGCTTGTGCAACTGGCAAGTGGAATTCACATCCTGAGGGTGAACCTTTGATCAGAATCCCCTTTCCACTTTCACACGAGATAAGATTCTGACCTCAGATGCATTTTGTCCCCCCAGATGCAGCTGTGAGCTGCACTCAGCAGTGGTCAGCTCAGTCACATCCTTGTCCTGCCCCCTGCCCTCACTTCTGCTCTCCAATACAGCAGTAACTGCATGAGGACTTTCCTTCCTCAGGCTCTGCTTTCTGGAGAAACCAACTAAGACATCCTGATTTCCACCCAACAAAACACTCACCACTAATTTAATCATCATATTTTGAGACCATTGTTTGCTTGAGGCCATAGAAGATTCTTTAGAAAGAAAAGGGCTCAGAATCCACAGTGGATTTGAATACTGGTCCCATCACTTACTGGCTGTGCAAACTTGAGCAAGTTGCTGTGGTAGATACTGTGGATCAGTTTGTCCAAACGTCATTCTACACTCCTTCTAGTGGGGCACTGAAATGTGCATCTTCTTTTTGTTGTTGTTTTTAAAAATTATTTAACATACTTATTGTTATTTTATTTATTAATACTTTTATGTGTGTGGCATGCAGTTTCTTAGCTTTCCATCCAGGGATTGAATCTGATTGGAAGCATGGAGTCTCAATCACTGGACTTCCAGGGAAGTCCCTAAAATGCGTATTTTCTCCATAGTGATGCAGCCAGCATTCTGGATGTGAGTCAGATGTGTGAGGCTTGAAAGGCAGAATTGAATTGGAGACTATTTTCCTCCTTCCTGGCTTCTCCTGGTGAGCAAGCCTGTGATGACTTTCCTGTGATGATGCTCCATTATCCTGGGTGTTGAGAGGCAGCCACAATGGCAGGATGGTCTGCATGCTTGCTCTCCATACCCCTGGTTAGAACGAAATGAACAGGCTGCTGTTTTCAGTTGGTAAAAGACTATGGGCTGAATAACCAGTGAATCTGAAGGTAGAACTTTCAAAACAACAGCTTTCAAGGAGCAACACCTGAACTGGCCCTAAGTTTGGCGTAACTGCAAAAGTCAGCACGAGCAGAGATTCCTCTTTTGGAAATGACGCTTCTCCTTGCTGGAGGACTTCCTTAGAGCATACTCTCAACTCTACTGTCTGTCACGATGTGACTGGGGAAAGCACTTGGACACTCTCAACTGTTCCTGTCTATAACAGGTCAGTGATGATCCTGACTCCGGGGGAGGTCGTGGGTGCAGGAGTGTCTTTGGCAGACTGTCTGCCAGAAAGCTCTTGGCTGTAAGTGTGTCTGTCTAAATCTGCGACTGTGTGTAGATGGATCCACGTGGGTCTATATGTGTGTATCTGGATGGATCTTTCATGTCTGTAAATAGTGAGTTGGTGTATCCGTCTGAGTTTCTAGGAACACGTGACTGTGTTCATGACCAAATGTGTGTGCACATTGCTGGTGGGTATATCTATCTATGTTGTGGGTGTGTGTGTTGTGTATGTGATGGTGCATGTAGTGTTTGGCAACAATTGTGTATGGATATGTCTTTGCCTGCACATTCTCTACCTGAATGATTTCAGATGAATACACCTAACTTTGTCATCAGGTCGACCAGTTGTCCTCCTATACTTGGGTGTGGAGTGTGTGTATGGGTGTATACACAGTACATCCCCCTCCCCCCAACTCCAGCCCAACACACACACCGCCCTCCAGTGCTCACCCGAAGCGCACCTTGCCCACTACGTCACAGTAGGACTTGGACTACCTACAATAAAGCTGGTTTGTGGCTTGCTCCTCACATCCACGTGACCAAGTTTCCACGACTGTCCTCGAGCGGCAGAGGAGTATTGTGCCTTCTGGAGTTGGGAACCCAAGCATGAGAGAGGATTGTGCAGGCTCCAACCCACAGGAAGTTCTGAATAGTGGGAGGTGAAATATACACCCCCTGGAGGTGGGAACACGATCACCAGGGAGTGGGCTGGGTGGTGAAGTGGAGGCTGTTACACCACGTTTCTGTTTGGTGAGTCAGTTGGCAGTTGATGGTGGTGGAAAGAACCTTCCTTCTGGCCTCTACATGCGAGGGTTTCTGCCCCTGAGAAGCTGGCCCCAGAATAAGCTATCTTCCCATGTGACTCTGTATAGGAAGAAATGGTGGAGCTACCAGCAATCCCACTACCCAGGAGCTGTTTGTGGGAGATGTACTCTGTGCCAGGCACTGAACTAAACCCTTTACACACTATCTCATTTGATTCTCCAAACAACTCTATGCGGTGGATACTATTACTGGTTCCATTTAAAAAATGAGAAACTGAGGCCTAGTAAAGCTAAATAACCTGCCCAAGGTCACACAGTTGAGAGGTAGTAAAGTCAGCTTTTGAATTAATTCACGCAGTCTAAACTTAAAACCCTATTCATAATAATCACAGGGCATTTCACGGTCTCCTGCCTCTGTTTTGCAGAAGACACGAAAGTAGGTGGCAGGGTGCTTGCTAACAATTTGAAGTAAGACAAGTGTAAGGAAGGTATTGGTGCCTTAAAAAAAATCTTAAATTTTTAGCAAGGGTGCAAAGTCTATACAGTCTTGCTAAGAAACGATGTTGGGACAATTGGAAAATGATTTTGGACCTAGGAGCCCTCGTACTAGCAAAATATTCACTGAGTGTGAGGGTGGAGCACAGGCGTTTTCAGACATGCAAACATTTTACTTCCTGTATACGCTTTCTCAGGAAACCACTGGAGAATGTGTTCCCATCAAAACTGTGGGAAAAAAATAAGAAAAGAAGGACCACACAACACCCAGGAAATGGGGTTTTGTTATAGGAAAGCAACAAATGAAAAATTGTGGCTGACAGCTGGACAGGAGGTCTGAAAACACCAATCCATACAAAAATAAAAACACTGAAAATTTTAGGAGGAGGTATTCAGGGCAAAAACACACACATAATACTTTGATGGTTTAGACCATGGAATGAATAGGTCTGAGAGAAAATATTTTTAGAAAATGAAGTAAATGAAAAAAAGTGAGGAAATAACTGACTCCAGAAAAAACAAAATGTTGTACACAAAGTAAACACAAACGGAGCATACTACTTCACTCAAGAGTGAGTGTATTTAAAGTTACAGTAAGGTGGATAAACATTGATTCAATAAAAAATTATCATATAGCTGTATGGGTAGATGCAGAATAAAGGCCTTAGCTACTATTGAAAGCAGTCAATATGTAAGGTGCAAAATGAATGAGTCAAGGGATATTGATAAAAACAATATTTATAAAAAAGTAAAATAATACAAGCAGTAGTTTAACTCTTCTTTTTTTTTTTTTTTTTAACAATTTAAAAATGGTTGCTCTGGGACATAGGAGTTTAGGTTCATAGAAAGCAGACAAGTCCATTTTTCCCATATGACTTTTAGTACCGTGTGCACACACTTGGCTAAAAAAACTAATGTAAAAATCAGCCAAGAAAAAACCCACAAGTGTTTGGCAGAGGATTCTTTGTAAAATTCGCAAGTAACCCTGATATAGAACATAAATTAAAAATAAACTTTTGACATTTCTATGTCCAGCACTTTATTGAGAATGGACATTCTGAAATGCATATCCATGGCAAAACACAGATACAAGATAAATGAGAGCAAACATATTTTTAAAGACATTGCTGAACTTACGAGTTAAAGGGAGTCTTCAATGAACAAAGAATCAGACGTTTAACAACAAAAATCAACATGGTTCAAAAGTAGAGTGAAACATACAGCTGAAACCAGCGCGACAGTCAGAGGACTGGCCCAGGTTAATCTGAGCCAGGTCTCTAGTCAAGACTAGGGCACTGTTGGTTAAAACTTCCCCTCCTCCACAAGCAGAATTTCAACCTGACGAAGTAGGTGAACCTGAGAGCCCTCACATGAAACCAGGTCTTCAGGTAAAAAGATAAATTTAGAAAAATATGCCTGCTGGTGATGTAGACCAACAAGAAAGTCAGTCTGTCTTCACTAATATTGGGTTTTAAAAAATTCAATAGTATTTCCTAATGTTTTACAATGCAGTGTTACTCTCATATAAAGCTGGGATCAGAATTTCAGCACATTCCCAGGCCGGAAAAGCCCAAGGCAAGAAATTCAGCTGAAATGGCACTCTTAGTTGGTAATACCCTCTAGCAGTTGGCAGAAACCAAAGCAATTCAGGTAATTCAGGATTCCCTCAGTTAAAGTTCAACCAAATTTGAGCTCAGCATAAAATCTAGTGAGTCTTAGGATGTATGCAAAACAAGCCAGCAGGAGCAAGGCTCAAAAGGAAGAACAGAAGGGGTGACTAAGACACACGCAGAGACTAGACAGTGAAACTGTTAAGCAAGTATATAAAGCAAGTATGTTTAAAGTATTTGAAAAGGATGTTTAAGATGAAAGAAAGAAGGGGCATTTATCCCAACCAGAAATTTCAAGGTAGGTTTCCTAAGGGGGATGATGACTGAGCGAGATCTGGACAATTAAGAATGACCCAGGTGAATGGGGTACGGCAGAGGCACTTGCGTGATCCTGGCTGTCCCCCACAATCCCCTTCCCTCCAAAGCGGGGGCCCACTGACTCAGCGGACCTCTGAGATAAAGGAGAAGTCCACCGTCCCTGTGCAGCGGGCGACCATTGTGATGCTAGGGGCGCTGGGAACAGCAAGGCACCAACAAATCTAGAGGCACAAAAAGCAGTAACACAGGCACGGGGCCAACACTGCTGACAGAGGCAGCGAAGGGGGGAAAGTGCCAGCTGTCAAAACAACAGCAACAACAAAAAACAACCAGAGGCAGCGCAGGTAAGACGATCCCAAAACTTGTGCTAAAGCGCCACCTAATGGAAACCAGAAGAAAAGACTCCAATTTCTAAACTTGAATCCTTGTTTAGTCGCGAAGTCGTGTCTGACTCTTCTGTGACACCATGGACATAGCATGCCAGGCTCCTCTGTCCACGGGATTTCCCAGGCAAGAATACTGGAGTGGGTTGCCATTTCCTTCTCCAGGGAATCTACCCGAATCCCGGGTCAAACCTGTGGCTCCGGTTTTGTCTCCTGCATTGCAGGCAGATTCTTTACCACAGAGCCACCAGGGAAGCCGGTTGAATCTTCAGCATCAAGCAGAAGGATGCTCCCAACTTCAAATGGCAGACAAATCATCAGACATCATGAAGAGCTACAGTAAAACTGTACCACAAAAATAAAATGACAGTCCTCCATAAACCAAACTTAAAGGTGTGGGATATTGCATTCTGACCGATGAAGAATGAACTGGTTCTTGGTGAAAGAGCTATCATGATGAAACTCAACAAACTACAAGAAGACTCAGAAAGGCAGTCCAATGAGTTTAGGAATAAAATGAGTGAACAGAAGTCTTTACCAAAGAGACTGAAACTCTAAAAAAGAATCCAGCTAATTTTGTAGTTAATAACTCAATAAATGATATGAAGACAGCATTAGAAAGCACTGGAAATAGAGCATACTACATAGAAGAAGAAATCTAGAAATAATACGTGGAGAGGAGGAAAGAGAAGTAAGACATAAAATATAATGAAATTCTACAAGAACTATATGACTCTTTTAGGAAGGACAACATTAAGGTAACAGGTATCCCAGAAAAATAAGACAGGGAGAAGGGAGCAGTCAATGTAAGACACAAATAAATAAATAGGGAATATAAAATTATAGCTGAGAACTTCTCAAGCATGGGGAAGGAACCAGATATACAAGTCCACAAAGCCAGTGAAAAGAAAGCAGATGTAGCCATACTTAGAACAGACAAAACAGACCTCTAGAAAAAATGGACAGTATATAATGTTAAAGGGGACAATTCATTAAGAAGAAATAGCAGTTATTAATATATATGAAGACAGGAGCACTAACGTATATAAAACAATTATTAACAGATCTAAAAGGAGAAATTGACAAGAACATAGTATTAATAGAATTAGGGGACTTTAATATCCTACTTACATCAATTAATAGATCATCCAGAAAGAAGTTCAACAAGGAAACGGTGGCTTTAAATGAAACATTGGAACAGTTGAATTTGATAGATTTGTATGAACATTCCACCCAGATGTAGTAGAACATATTGGGTTGGCCAAAAAATTCTCTCAGAGCAGCTTACAGAAATGCCCAAGTGAACTTTTTGGCCAACCCAATACATTCTTTTCAAGTAAGCATGGAACTCTCTCAAGAATAGACCATATATTGGAACACAAATCAAGTCAATAAGTTTTGTTGTTATTCAATCACTAAGTCATATCTGGTTCTTTGCTACCCCATGAACTGCAGCACTCCAGGCTTCCCTGTCCTTCATTATCTCCCAGAGTTTGCTCAAACTCATGTACATCTCACCCTCTATTGACCCCTTCTCCTCTTGCCTTTAATCTTTCACCAAAGCAGGGTCTTTTCTAATGAGTCAGCTCTTTGCATCAGGTGGCCAAAGTATTGGAGCTTCAGCATCAGTCCTTCTAGTGAAATTCAGGGTTGATTTCCTTCAGGATTGACTGGTTTGATCTCCTTGCTGTCCAAGAGATGCTCAAGAGTATTCTCTAGCACCATAGTGTGAAAGCATCAGTTCTTCAGTGCTCGGCCTTTTTTATGGTCCAACTCTCGCATCCATACATGACTACTGGAAAAACCATAGCTTTGACTGTATGGACCTTTGTTGGCAAAGTGGTGTCTCTGCTTTTTAATAAGCTGTCTAGTTCTGTCAAGTCAATAACTTTAAGAAGACTGAAATCATATCAAGCATCTCTTCTAAACAAAATAGTATGAAACTAGAAATCAACTACAAGCAAAACACGGGAAAATCATAAATATGTGAAGACTGAACAATATACTGATGAACACCTATTGGGTAAACAAGGAAATCAAAGGAGAAATAAAAATACTTGAAGATAAATGAAAATATGATATCCCCAAATCTATGGAATGCAATAAAGGTGGTACTGAGAGAAAAGTTTATAGAACACAGGATTATATCAAGAAATAAGAAAAATTTCAAGTAAATGATCTAACCTTACATCTAAAGGAACTAGAAAAAAGAAGAATAAATGAAGCTCAATGTCAGTAGAATAAAGGAAATAATAAAGAGTAGAAATAAAAGAAATTGAGACTAAAATAATAGGAACATGCAATGAAAATAAGAGCCAGTTCTTTAAAAAGACACACAAAATTGGCAAACTTTTAGCTAGAATCACTAAGAAAAAAGCTTTGATAGATAAAATCAGAAACAAAAGAGGAGAAATAACTCAGATTCCACAGAAACACAAAGGATTATAAGAGAACATTATGCACATCTATCCACCAACAAATTGGGCAACCTGGAAGAAAGGAGAAAATTCATAGAACCATACAGCTTTCCAAGACTGGATCATGAATACACAGAAAATCTGAATAGATTGATCACTAGTACAGAGATTGAAAAAGTAATGAAAAAGCTCCCCCAAAATAAAAGTCCAGGACCAGATGGCTTCACAGGTGAATTCTACAAACATTTAGATAAGAGTTAATAACCATAATTCTCTACAATAGAATATTACTCAGCCATAAAAAAGAACAAAGTTTTGCTATTTGTAGCAAGGTGGATGGACTTGGAGGGGACTACGCTCAGTGAAATAAGTAAAAGACAAAAACAGATATTGTATTACATCACTTATATATGGAATCTAAGACAAAGAAAGCAAACTAATGAATATACCAAAAAAGAAACAGACTCACAGATACAGAAAACACCCTAGTGGTTACCAGTAGAAGCTACATACTTGGGTGTAAGATGGGCTACAATGATTCATTGTGCAACTTGGAGAATATAGCCAATATTTTGCAATAATTGTAAGTGGAGTAACCTTTAAAATTTGTATAAAAATAAAAAAAATTATAGATACTTTGATGACAAAAATCCATTCTCTCAAACTATTCCAAAAAATTAAAAAGGAAGGAAGACTTCTTAACTCATTTTAAGAGGCAATATCACTCTGATAACAAAACCAGACAAGAAAACAACACATAAAGAGAAAATATAGGCGAGTATCACTGATTAAAAAAATAGATGGCAAAAGTCCTCAACAAAATATTAGCAAACCAAATATAGCAATAGGATTATACACCATCATCAAGTGGAATTTATTGTAAGAATGCAAGGATGGTTTAATGATTTCAGGTCAATCAATGTGTTATACCACTTTACAAAAATAGAGGAAAAGGCCATATGATGATCTCAATAGATGAAGACAAAGCATTTAACAAAATTCAATATTCATTTATGATAAAGATCTGTCAATAAAATAGGGATGAAAGAAATGTACTTCAAGATGATAAAAGCTATATATGACAAACCAGTTTATGGTTCAACATAATAAATACTCAATGGTGAAAAATTAAGTTGTCCCTATAAAATTACAAAAAAGATAAGAATGTCCACTTTGGCTACTCTTATTCAACACAGTATTGGAAGACATAGCCAAAGCAATGAGGCAAGAAAAAGAAATAAAAGATGTTCAAATTAGAAAGAAGAAGTAAAACTGTTGCTGTTTGTTGATGACCTGGTCTTATATACAGAAAGCCCTAAAGACTCCACCAAAAAACTGTTAGAAATAATATACAAATACAGTAAGCTTATAGTGTAAAAAATCAACATACAAAAGTCTATTGCACTTCTATATGTTAACAATGAGCCCAGCTGGAAAAAAAAAACAAACAATAAAACAACCCCATTTATAATCACAACAAAGAGAATAAAATACCTAGAATAAATTTAACTGAAAAGGTTAAACTGTAAACCATTAGACATATTGTTGAAAGAAATTGAAGAAGACAAGAACAAATGGGAAGGTACTCCACACTCATGAATTAGAAGAATTAATATTGTTAAAATGTCTATATTACCTAATAGAACTATTATATGGTCCAGCTATCCCACTTCTGAATATTTATCCAAAAAATACAAAAACATTAATTCAAAGAGTTATACATGGGCTTCCCTGGTGGCTCGGTGGTGAAGAATCCACCTGACAATGTGTGAGACACTTATTCAATACTTGATCTGGGAAGACCCCACATGCTGCAGAGCAACTGAGCCCATGCACCATGACTACTGAGCCTGTGCTCTAGAGCCTAGAAGAGCTGCATCTTTTGAGCCCTTGGGCTGCAGCTACTGAAGCCTGCACACCCCAGAGCCTGTGCTCTACAACAAGAGAAGCCACAGCCGGGAGACGCCTGTGTGCCACAACTAGAGAGACTCATTGCAATTAAGGAAAAGCCTGCACAGCAATGAAGACCCAGCACAGCCAAAAATAAAAATAAATAAAATTATAAAAAAATTATATGCACCTCTACATTCGTGCAACACTATTCAAAACAGCCAAGATACAGAAACAACCTAAGTGCCCATCAGCATATGAATGGGTAAAGATGTAACACACACACACATACAATGGAATATTACTCTTCCACAAAAAGATGAAATTGTGCCATTTGTGACAGTGTGGATTGGATGCTAAGGGAAACAAGTCAGAGAAAGAGAAATATCATGTGATTTCACTCATATATAGAATACAAAAACAAACAAACAAAAGCCACACACAAAGCAAATCAACGAAAAAACCAAATCAAACAAAAACAAGTATGTAGACACAGAGTAGTGGTTGCCAGAAGGGAAGAAGGGGAGGAGGGTGAAATGCATAAAGGGGACCTGCTGCATGATGATGAGTGGAAACTGAATCTGAGGTGATGAGGATGCTGTAGGGTAAACATGGAAATAGAATGTTGTACACATGAAACTTACCTAATGTTATAAACCAATGGTACCTCGGTAAAAAAAAAAAAAAAAAAAAAAAAAAATATATATATATATATATATATATATATATAAAGGGAGAACTATTACCCATGTGAAGAAAAGTGTTAAGGGAATTCCAGGCAGATATATCACCATACACAAAGACATGCAAGCGCTGAACAACATGAAGGGTTCATGGGGAGCCACAAGCCTTTCTCTCAGTTCAGTTCAGTTCAGTCTAGTCGCTCAGTCATGTCCGACTCTTTGCGACCCCATGAATCGCAGCCCACCAGGCCTTCCTGTCCATCACCAAAGCCTTTCTCTATTGCTAGAGTGAAAAGTGCAGAGCAGGGTGCAGTAGTGGTAGAAGCTGGGAGGATGCCTAGCCGAAGGCTTGAATACTCTGTCATGGCTTCCCCAGTGGCGCTGGTGGTAAAGAATCTGCCTGCAATACAGGAGACCCGGCAGGACTCGGGTTCGATCCCAGGGGTGGGAAAATCCCCTGCAGAAGGAAATGGCAGCTCACACCAGTATTCTTGCCTGGAAAATTCCATGGACAGAGGAGCCTGGCGGGACAGCCCATGGGGTCGCATAAGAGTCGGACACAACTTAGCAGCTAAACAAATGAAACAAATGAAAAGTCTGTGTAAGAAGCACGGACTTTCCTTAGTAGGCAACAGAGTCACTGAAGAACTGGGGGAATGTCACGGACATTTGTGTTCCAGGTAGAATGCTCTGAGACTCATGAGAGGAAAGAATGGATGAGGGGAAACGCTGGAGGGATGGAGATTGGCCTGCACAGTTTAGGGGAGACACGGTGGCCCGAATTACCAGAAGAGAAACACATCTGAGAAGTATTCAGCACATAAGATTGACAAAGCCTGGTTAGTTACGGGGAGATCGAGAGGGGAAGGGCATAGGATGACTCTGGTACTTTTCGGGTGGCTGGGGTTGGAGTTGATATAGGTCATATAAGAAGGGTAGGTTGGTGGTATAGAAAAATAATGGGCTAAGTTTTGAAGATATTAGAGTACTAGTTGGGGCTTTTTTTTTTTTTAAATTTTCAACCCTTCTTTACTTTGAGCAGAAAAGAACAAAATAGTATTAATACATAAAACAAAACATAAATACATTCAGCATGAGTGATGTTTTACTAAAGTTGTCTCCTACATTTTTTATTAATAGCTCATGAATGCATTTCCTAACAGTAATATGATAATTCCCACTATACTTTAGACTGTCCATATTTAAAAGTTAAATGTGATATATTAAAAAAAATGTGTAACAAGAATTCTACAAAAATGTAGAAATAAAACTTTTCATGGTAGAAATGCCTACAGCATGATAGTGAGAATTACTATGATAACACCCTCTATTTTTGAAAGTTTATCTTGTGACAACTGCTGAAATGAGATGTTCAATAAACACTCAGTCCAAGTATAGAGAGTCTTCACCTCTATTATATGAGTGTTACTCTAAGGCATACATTTAAATATGCTGGGAAATAAGTCATTAAAATAATTACTTATAGATTTTAATTAAAATGTATAGGTTTTCGTGCATTTTTTGCTTGTTTATATTAGCCATTTGGCATATGATAAAAATGATTCATGGGAAATAGATGGGGAAACAGTGGAAACAGTATCAGACTTTATCTTTTTGGGCTCCAAAATCACTGCAGATGGTGACTGTAGCCATGAAATTAAAAGATGCTTACTCCTTGGAAGGAAAGTTATGACCAACCTAGATAGCATATTCAAAAGTACAGACATTACTTTGCCAACAAAGGTCCGTTTAGTCAAGGCTATTGTTTTTCCAGTGGTCATGTATGGATGTGAGAGTTGGACTGTGAAGAAAGCTGAGTGCCGAAGAATTGATGCTTTTGAGCTGTGGTGTTGGAGAAGACTCTTGAGAGTCCTTTGGACTGCAAGGAGATCCAACCAGTCCGTTCTAAAGGAGATCAGCCCTGGGTGTTCTTTGGAAGGAATGATGCTAAAGCTGAAACTCCAGTACTTTGGCCACCTCATGCGAAGAGTTGACTCATTGGAAAAGACTCTGATGCTGGGAGGGATTGGGGGCAGGAGGAGAAGGGGACGACAGAGGATGAGATGGCTGAATGGCATCACTGACTCAATGGATGTGAATCTGAGTGAACTCCGGGAGTTGGTGATGGACAGGGAGGCCTGGCGTGCTGCGATTCATGGGGTCACAAAGAATCGGACATGACTGAGCAACTGAACTGAACTGACTGAACTGAAAAATAATTCTCATTCAATAGTTAGCTGGGTTTTGAAGATGTTGGTTTGCTAGTGGGAAATTGATATTAGAATGCTTACCAAGCAATTGGGTTAATAAGTATGATGCTCAGAGGAGTAGTCAGAGCTGAAGTAACAAACTACATACATAATTCAGCAAAGGAATCTAGAGACAGAGGAACAAGGAAATAACATTATACTTTTTGGAGTAAGACAGCTTATAAGCAAGAACAACCATGCACAAGATGTAAAGCGAGTTCTTATCAAAAAATTAAAAATCCCAGGACTTCCCTGGTGGTCCAGTGGATAAGAATCTGCCTAGCAATGCAGGGGACGTGGGTCCAACCCTTGGTTGGGGAACACCCAACAGCCCTTGGAGCAAAAAAGCCCATGAGCCGCAACTAGTGACCATGCGTGCTCTGGAGCCAGCGTGCCACAGCGAGAGTCTGTGCAGCATAACAAGAGATCCCACGTGATGCAAGTTAAATCCTGCATGATGCAACTAAGACTCAGCACAGCCAAAATAAATGAAAATAACCATAAATCACTAAGACCTATATCCAAGTACCTGATTTTTACAGATTGTGATAGTCTATCAAATTGATATACCAGAAACCTGAAAATCCAGTCTATTTGTGATGCTGCTTCCTGGACTACCTGGACATCAGGACTGAGGGAAGGGAGGCTACTAGCTTCTGAAGTGGAGCAGGACCCCATGGTCCATACCCACTCCCCCAACCGCCACCCCATGTCCTCTGCTTGCCTTTTGTCTGTGGGAAATTTTAGTCAAAGAATAAGTTAAATTAGAGAAATGAGAACTGCAGAAACAAAGGAAAACAGTCAAGGAGACCAAATAATAGTCATGTAGTCATTAAGAATAGTCAAGGGGCTTTAGTTCTCTCTCAAGGGCTACAGATAATATTCTGAGCCACATCCTAGAGCTGTCTTATAGATAAGACACCAGAGTGAAGTTAACTATGTGATGGCCAGACTCTACCCATGACATGGGGTTCCACAGTTCCAAGAATTGGCCTCAAAGAAATGGGAACAAACCGACCCTGGAACTGAGGATTAACTGTACCTAAAATAACCAAGATGATGCTGGTCAGACCACCAGTGACCAATCTGAAGATGACTGTCAGAGCTGACTATGCTCTGACATGGAGCCCCCTCCTTCTGCCTAGGAAAGCTCTTACCCCACTGGTTGTTTTTGGTCGGGGAGAGTTGGCCTTTGGACACACATCCATAACCCGACCCCCCAGTTGCTGGCATCTGAAATAAAGCAAACTTTTCTGTCCACCAACCTGGTCTGTTTATTGACTTTTGAGAGATGAGCAGCTGGTTCCCCTCCCCCCGACTCTTTTGGTAACAGATTTTGGAGCCCAATGTGGGGCTGGCTACTGCTGGCTACCGCTGGCTACAGCTTGGTGCTATGCTTTCATGACACCTGGCTATCCTGGGTTTTCCAGGGGAGAGCTGTGGCCATGATGGTGTATCAGCCTGCAGCTTGTGGCTAGCTAGCCCCAAGTAGGGGATTTGGGGGACATTCCTAGCAGCTGCCAAAACTATTTGTTTTGAGGATCCTCCCTTTTTCTCCCCTGCTTAACGCTGACTGCCAACTTACATTTCTCCTTGGTGGAATGGAAACTTGTGTTTGGGATGAGCTGATGAGTTCCAAGACCAGGTAAGTCTGCCGATGTGCACATAGGCAATATTCCCATTTGTGAGTGCAAGTTCTACTTGGGCATTCTTGCAACTGGTTCTGGGATGTGTTTGATGTTGAGAACTCTTTGTGGACTTGAAGTGCTATTTGGGCCTTATGCCAATTGGTTCTGATGTGTGTCTGATGTTGAGGACTGTTTGTGAACACTGATTAGTATTTGGGCATTTTTGCCAATTAATTCTGACATCTGACTACTATTAACAAACCTTTGTTTGGGACACTGTACTGGTCACCCTCAGGGAGGGTTTACGACAGATCTGTCCTTTGGTGTGTGAGTGTGTATTCCATTTGTGTGAAATGAATACTGACATTTTCCAGTCCTGTGGCCACTGCTGATTTTTCCAAATTTCCTGGCATATTGAGAACCCCATGAACAAAATGAAAAGGTACATATATACAATGGAATACTACTCAGTCAGAAAAAGGAATGCATTTGACTCAGTTCTAATAAGGTGGATGAAATCAAAGGCTATTATACAGAGTGAAGTAAGTCAGAAAGAGAAAAACACATATCATATATTAACACATGTACATGGAGTCTAGAGAGATGGTACTGATGAACCTGTCTGCAGGGTGGCAATGGAGATGCAGACAGAGACCAGACTTGTGGACACAGTGAAGGAAGGAGAGGGTGGGACGAATTGAGAGAGTGGCATTGAAACTTCTACATCACCACATGCAAAATTAGATAGTCAGCGGAAATTTGCTGTATGATGCAGGGAGCTCAAACCTGGTGCTTTGGAACAACCTAGAGGGGTGGGATGTGGTGGGAGGTGGGAGGGAAAATCAAGAGGGAGGGGACATAGGTATACTTAACTGTGGCAGATTCATGTTGATATATGTCAGAAACTCACACAAGATTGTAAAGCAATTATCCTCCAATTAAAAGTAAATAAATTAAAAATTTTAAAAACAGTCCATCTTGGATACAGGCAAAGGATGTAGATATTGTAGTGTAGGAATGTAATCTGTCTCTTATACACATCTCGATGTGTATAAGAGACAGGCTCCTGGCTACCCAGAACCCTATAAGTTCAATACTTGGGGCATTGAAGTAGTCTACTTGCCCCTAAATGCAAAGTCTCTAATTCAGCTTCTAGATCAGGGGCCCATAAGGACCTTTAAGACTCTTTACACAAACTACAAAGATATTCATGACACAGATAAACACTATGGTGTAATCATCCATCTAGAGCCAACTAGCATTACAACTACAAAGATGAATAAATATATTAAATTAAATATATATTAAATATAGAATATATTAAATAATCATTATGCTGAAAATATATTCAGTATGATACCAAATCAAGCTTAAAAACATGTAAAACAATAACATATTTTGTAGATTCATATGTTGGTATTAAAAGTATAAAGATTCATCACTGATATGAGCTTCAAAAAAGAGGTAGGAGAGTTAATAAATATAATAACCAAATCAATACAATACAAAACAACAACAAAAAAGAATATCCAGGGGCTTCGTGCCAGATTACCGGTTATGTCGCTACCTGCTCTTTCAACTGAGGCGTTTCGCCGGCTCTGCCCCTTTTTTATGGCTCACATTCTCCCTCTGGTGGTAGCTTTCTGCAATGGCAGATTATTTCCTCCTGATGCAGAGGAAAACTTGACTCAAAGCTCTGGTGTAAACCTTGTAAACTCCAAGACTTGCTGTTCTCAAAGTAAAACGATAAATATCTCCCCCAGATATTTAAGAAGTTCCGTCTTCTTGAGAACTGCACAATTAAAGTGGCCTTGCTTGGTTCCAAATGGGGATGTGGATTTGGGGTGTGGTGTAGTTTAGTTTGATTTTGGACATTGAGAATTAAAGAGGAGAGGAATCTGGAGAAATACTTGAAAGAGCAGGTAGAACACTGTGCACTTGCATGCTTATCTGCACTGAAGTTTGCTTGACGGTTTGCTTTGCTTGTTAACCTAATTTTTTCCTAATGATAACAGCCCGTGTTTCTCTCATTTTTCTTTCCTCATAACAGACAACAAAAGTCCACCATTATATGTATATTGTTCGTTCACAAACTGATATTTCTTATCAAATTTTTCCTGCTTCTTACATCTCGGAACTAAACAGTTCTTATTGAGTATATTGGGCATAGGATCGGTTTCCAGTGCTTTTATTTCATTCATTCACTGTACTTGCCCTAATTCTTTCCATGTAGGTTCACATTCTTTTATGAAGCAAAGGCTATAAACTCAACCATTTATTATACTAAAATATATTTAATTTCCCTTTCTTTTCCAAACAAATTGTTACAATAACTTCTTGCATTTCAAATCTTAAACTCGACTCCTGAATACAGTTTGCAGTGTTAATATTATGAAAGTGAAAATGTTAGTCACTAAGTCCTGTCTGTCTCTTTGGGACCCCATGGACCATAGCCCGCCAGGCTCCACTGTCCATGGGATTCTCCAGGCAAGAATACTGGAGTGGATAGCCATTCCCTTCTCCAGAGGATCTTCCTGACCCAGGGATCGAACCCGTGTCTCTTGCATGCAGGCAGATTCTTTACTGTCTGAGTTATATGTGTATGTTAAGGACAAATTATGGCAGAAGAAATTGATTGGCTCCAGATGTCTGGTTGTTAGTCTGCCTTGCCGCTTGCTGGTAATCTTGTTGTCAGTTTCTAAGTAGACCTTCTTCCATCAGTTCAGTAGACCTTCTTCCATCAGTTCAGAATCTGTTGAGAGGTTTTTCATTCTAAAACTTGTTGTCAAAACATTAGTTGATCTAAGAATGAAATGGAAAATTCTATTTGAACCAAATTTGAGGGTCAAAACCCAGAAGAGCATCACAGAAAGCCCTGACAACTGCTCCTCCCATTAGAATTCAGCACACAATTAAATAAGTTTTTTTAAGACAGAGTGCTATACATTAAATGACATATTATTACTATTTTCTAAAATGTATTTTTAATTGTATGATAATTACTTTACAATGTTGTGTTGGTTTCTTTCATGCAACAGCATGAATCAGCATAAGTGTCCCTATGTCTCCTCCCTCTTGAACCCCTCTCCCATCCCCCATCCCACTCTGCTGGGTTGTCACAGAGCCCCAGGTTGAGCTCCTTGTGTTATACAGCAGCTTCCCTCTAGCTATGTGCTTTATATTTGGCAATGTATATGTCTCAATGCTACCTTCTCAATTCATCCCACCCTCTCCTTCCCCTGTGGTGTCCACAGATCTGTTCTCTTCATCGGCATCTCTATTTCTGCCATGCAAATAGGTTCATCAGTACCCTTTTCCTAGATTCCATATACATGCTTTTAATATTTGATACTTTTTTCTTTCCGACTTACTTCACTCTGAATGTATTATTGACAATTTACACAATCCAGATCTCAGCGTCATCATGGTGAGTCATGTGACCCCTTACAAGATAAGAAGAAATGTCTCTTAATGAATTGTGTTGTTGATGCTGCGAGAATATTGCCCTTCTTGGCTGAGCATGTATTTCTGCCAGTGGGTGAAGTCTGGTTGATGCATAAATGTAGATCCACAATGCAGAGTGAGAGGAGCGTGCTCATTCACTTCAGTCGTGTCCGACTCTCTGTGACCCTGTGAACCATAGCCCACCAGGCTCCTCTGTCCGTGGGATTCTCCAGGCAAGAATACTGGAGTGGGTTGCTATGCCCTTCTCCAGGGGAATCTTCCTGACCCAGGGATCGAACCTGTGTCTCCTGCATCTCCCGCATTGCAGGTGGATTCTTGACCCACTGAGCCACCAGCGGGGAGAAAAGATACCAAAAGGGAGAGAGGAATTTTTTAGGTTTATATTTTTCTTGTTTTGCCATAGAATATGAATTTTATTTCACAAACCCTTATGAGGGAAACTGGAGAAGGAAATGGCAACCCACTCCAGTATTCTCGCCTGGAGAATCCCATGGACAGAGGAGCCTGGCTGGCTATAGTCCATGGGGTCGCAAAGAGTCGGACACGACTGAGCGACTTCACTTCACTTATGAGGGAAACACTGGGCTGATACCAGAACTGTTTTCCCCCTTGAATTGTGGTAGCTGGTCTCCCTTTCTGAAAATAAGTAATATTATATTTACATCTTGGGAATATGCACAATAAGTTTTTACATTTGAAATGTGATGTGAAATATCACTTGCAAAATAAAATCAAGTCTGAGTAAACAGAATAAAATTGAGAAGGAAATGCCCAGTGTGTCAACAGGAAAGAGAGTTGTAGCAACAGCATTGAATGTCAGCAAAGAGGAGCCCTACACTGTGTAATATTTAACTTAAATGTTAATTTTTAAATATTAAACTTTGTATAACATTTAAACAGTCTACAAATACTTAGGGTAGTTCTTATTACTTTTGGCGTTTTTCACTTTTTAATTATTTTCAAGATAAATGATATTTAAGAAAAGGAATGAATGAAAACAATATTCCAAGATCCAGGTAACTTTCATATTAGCCTTGGAGGGAAGAGGAAAGGAGTTTTGTGGGGATCATCAGATCTAGAAGGAGTCGAGGGTGCAACCCCATATGTTGGTGGGTTGGGGATGGCATTCCCTCTGCTGGCCCTCCTGCAGGGGTCGAGGGTGGTTTCAGGGGTGGCTGGACTGTGCATCACTTCCCCATGCATCCTGCCCGGAAGCAAACTCCTGCAGGATGCACCTCGCATCAGCCCTCAGCCGACTGACAGCAAGAGAGGGGAGACACACCTCCCCTCCCAGCTCTTCTCCCTAATTTGGTCCAGCCGACTCCTCATCCTTCAAGTCTCAGCCTAAACACCTCTTTCTCGTGGAAGACTTGTCAATTTCTACCTCCCCACCTAAATCAGATACCTGCAGTGCTGTGATCGTGGTGTTTTTTCATGGTGTGACTGGCAGTTTGTATATGTCTGTTTGTTTCCCCCAGATTGTAAACTCCACAATGGAAGAACCCCCATCCATCAGATTTAACACTGGATTCTTCACATGTCACTACGTCTGACCTACAGCTGTGCTCAGTAATAGATTAAATAAATGAAGAGCGGCTGTATCTGTGAGACTGTTGAATGGTTCATGAATCTAGTTACAATTCACCGCCTGAAGTGACGCTTTTGAAATTCTCATGTGAATCTATTTTGCAATTAAATCATTACCCTTTCTACAAGAGAAACATCCCACCTGTCTTCAGCACGGATAAACACTTCATTGTTATTGCTGTTCAGTTGTTCATTCATGTCTGACTCTTTGTGACCCCATGGACTGAAACACAGGCTTCCTTGGTCTTCACCATCTCCTGGACCTTGCTCAAACTCACGTCCATTGAGTCAGTGATGCCATCTAACCATCTCATCCTTTGTTGTCCCCTTCCCCTCCTACTTTCAATCTTTCTAAGCATCAGGGTCTTTTCCAATGAGTCAACTCTTCCCATCAGGTGGCCAAAGTATTGGAACTTCAGCATCAGTCCTTCCAACCCAATATTCAGAGTTGATTTCCTTTAGGATTGACTGGTTTGATCTCCTTGCAGTCCAAGCGACTCTTAAAAGTCTTCTCCAACACTACAGTTTGAAAGCAACAATTCTTTGGCACTCAGCCTTCCTTATGTTCCAACTCTCACATTCGTACATGTTGGGGGCCAGCGTGAGGAATCCTGCCCGTGACAAGGTCATGCGGAAGGAAGCCTGACAAACGCAAGGATGTGATCAGGTTTCAGGGGTTCCCCCTGGAATTTCCTGAGCATCTACCCCCCCCCCCAAAATAAGAATCTGCCAGCCTCTGTACTCTACTTCTCCACTCTTCTGATATTCTCTGGGAAAAAGTCAAATCAGGGCTTTCAGTTCAGTTCAGTCGCTCAGTCGTGTCCGACTCTTTGTGACCCCATGAATCGCAGCACGCCAGGCCTCCCTGTTCATCACCATCTCTCGGAGTTCACTCAGACTCACATCCATTGAGTCAGTGATGCCATCCAGCCATCTCATCCTCGGTCGTCCCCTTCTCCTCCTGCCCCCAATCCCTCCCAGCATCAGAGTCTTTTCCAATGAGTCAACTCTTCGCATGAGGTGGCCAAAGTACTGGAGTTTCAGCTTT
>SJYT01018496.1:0-46817 GCA_006410635.1 Cephalophus harveyi
GGACTCTTTTGTTGACCATGATGGCTACTCCATTTCTTCTGAGGGATTCCTGCCCGCAGTAGTAGATATAATGGTCATCTGAGTTAAATTCACCCATTCCAGTCCATTTTAGTTCGCTGATTCCTAGAATGTCGACGTTCACCCTTGTCATCTCTTGTTTGACCACTTCCAATTTGCCTTGATTCATGGACCTGACATTCCAGGTTCCTATGCAGTATTGCTCTTTACAGCATCGGATCTTGCTTCTATCACCAGTCACATGCACAACTGGGTATTGTTTTCGCTTTGGCTCCATCCCTTCATTCTTTCTGGACTTATTAAAGTATGGTTAGTATTCTGGTTTTATATACTAATCTTTAGATTTGTTTATGTAACCATTCCTCTCATGGAAGATCCATTCCTGTTTTGATAAGGTTGCATTTCTGACATGAGGACCATAATTTGAAATGTAGTACTATGATAAAATCAGCAGGGCAAATCTCACTTGGATGAGAGTCATTCATCACGTCCTGCTTCTCAATACAAAATGAATACGCACCACCCTCTTGCCTTGCCCTAATTACCTCTCTCTACATTCAGGGAAGACACGTCCTGGTAAATCTAAGTATTTATAGGAGCTCTAATAAGAGAATTACTTTCCCTAAAGGTAATTTTATGTAAACTATGTTTGCAGGCTTTTCCACTTAAATGTTACTTGGAAGCAGGTTTACTACAGCTGCTTCAATAATTTCTCTCAATTCAGTTAGATTTATAGTTGGATATAGCATATAAGCTGAATGTACAGGTTTTATATGCAATATATATCAGTCTTACTCCTGGAGTGATCATTAGCTTCTCTGAAAAAGTAGCCAAGATTTTGGCTGTGTAAGCTACAACTTGCTTACACAATTTTAATTTATTTGCAATCAGAGTTTGAGAGGGTGTCTGAAAATACCAGGCATGTTTTCAAAAATCTCAGCCAACTTCTGTGACAGTGAATTGTATTGCCAGAAGAACTGATATATTTAATATACAATAAATCTATGTCTTAATCTGTGTCCTGTTAACCTTTGCCATTTATGAAGTATTCTGTAACATTATTTTTCTATGAAGTAAAAATGTCTATTACTGAGGAATATAATCATTTTGTAAATGTTTAATAACTAGCTTGGGGAAGGAGGAAGGAAAGAAAAATAGAGATCCAATTTGCAACATTTGACAGTTTTTGTTGAGCACATGTTCCTATTCCAACTGAATCCAAGCTACTAACATGTCATCAGTGAATGTGGAGCTAGGAAAAGATGTGCATAAAATGTTCTCAT
Organism: Cephalophus harveyi; assembly: GCA_006410635.1. Classification (NCBI taxonomy): domain Eukaryota; kingdom Metazoa; phylum Chordata; class Mammalia; order Artiodactyla; family Bovidae; genus Cephalophus; species Cephalophus harveyi. The sequence continues at coordinate 1,302 of SJYT01018496.1, forward strand.
GAACTAAAGACATTTGGCTGCAACACATAAGTGAATAAGATAATTTTAATATGGAATTGAATTTTTTTTCCTCAGGGAAACAATAAAGGATCTAAGCTTAACATGCCATAGAGACGTTATAGAGATGAAAATATGAGGACTTTAAATTTAGTTAAATTGAGTTTTAAATAAAATGATTTTGGTTGGAAGTAATATAGTAGGATATTTTGCCCTGGTTCATTCATTTTACTGCTGAAGAAAGCAGTTTCCAAGGTATACAGAGATTTGCTTCAACTGTAGGACTGGTTAGTTGACAAAGCTTGCACTATGACTGATTTTCCACATGCCGATGGTGAAAAAAATAGGATAAGAAATGAATAAAGTTTGAGGAGATCAAGTTTTAAAAGGTTTTTAAAATGTGTTATTCTGAGGTCCAAATTTAGCAACCTCTTTCTTTTAGGACTAATGACTGTACTTTTTGGTAGAATTAAAAAATTAAAATCATTAAATTATAAATGAAGTGAAAAGATCTGGTTCCGTGTAATGTGAGGTAAACTTGTTCCACTGTGTCTTCCACTGAACTCAGCTATAAAGTCTGAAGAAAATGCATGGAACAGCTATTTGAGGGCTCCAAAAAGGAAATAGTAGCAAGTACATTGAAGAATAAAACCAGAATTTGAACTATTACTGAAATAGTAGTAAGTTTTTCATCTTCTCCTTCTGGTGTACACTGACTTAGCCCAGCTTGAAACCTGAAGGCGGGTGAGGTCCCTGACCCAGTGTGCTCAATGATAAGCCTCTGGTTCTGGCCTGAGAAGAAAGAGTCTCCTAACATTCAGAGAGAACAGAGGGAACCCTCGAAGATAGTAAGTTTTTCATCTTCTCCTTCTGGTGTACACTGACTTAGCCCAGCTTGAAACCTGAAGGCGGGTGAGGTCCCTGATCCAGTGTGCTCAACGATAAGCCTCTGGTTCTGGCCTGAGAAGAAAGAGTCTCCTAACATTAAAGAGAACAGCGGGAACCCTCGAAAGTTAACCTGTTCTCCATTCTCCTATATCTCAGCCTCAAAACAAGAGTGTGGTGTGGCAGTATCGGCAGCCGTGAAACAGGCAGCTGCAGTAATTGAAAATGTAAGACAGGGAAATTTACTCTGATTGGAGGACCACGGTTCCAAGAGGACAGGGCAAGTCTATTTTTTCCTGGTTTTTGTCTCTCTCTCTCTCTTTGTCATCTTGTCTCTTGAATCACAGTACAGATATGGGAACTTCATGACAAATGCAGGTAAATAAAGGCCCAGACGTGTGCCAAAGCCTATAAAAAAGAAGCCCTAGGGTACCACAAAGTATGGAGGAGATTGTAGAGAAAGACAGACTTTGGAAAGTAGCCCTGTGTTTATGAACTCCTGAGCTCACCTCTAAGATGTGCTTGGGAGAATCTGATCTAAATGGTGAGCAGACATCCAAAACTGATCCTTGAGATCAGACCACTGCTGAGATCCCAGATTAGACAGTGGGGAGGGCGCCGATGAGACAGCTCTGAATAGCCCTTCAAAGATTTAAAAACAGCACTTACATTGAAGCCATGACCTACAGAACTTAATGGTCTTAACCAACATAGATTTATTTTCTGTCAGAACAGCAAAAAATGCCAACGGCATGCTCTATAGGATTTAAATAAGACAAAGGTTCATAATATTCAAAATGAAGAGCAGACCATTTAAACTATCTTAGCATAAAGAAAATCAGAAAGATATCAACTAAGGTGGGGAAAATAACACCAAAAGACATCAAATTTGAGACAACAGATGTTACATTTATTTTAAAAACTTTAAAGCTGCACTTTATAAAAATATGTCAACAAATACGGATGTACATAATTGAAATGAATTGAAAGAGAAAAATTCTCAGTAATCAATGATATAAGTAATGGAAAAAGTATTTATAAATCAAATGGAAATTATCTAGTTTTAAATTCCAAATAGAAAGTAGCCAATTCAACCAAAACAGAAAAGACTGACAAAATAAACAGCATATGAGGTTTCTTTGAGAGGTCACTCCTGACAGAAGTTGAGAAAGACTTCAACAGAAAACTACAAAAAGTTGAAGAAAGAAAAGGGTTGGAAAATCCCAAATTTGGCAAAATACATAAATGTATATATTCAGGACGTTCAGTGAGCCCCAAACAGTGTATATGAGTTAGTTTGCAACCTCAGGAGCTTCCTGTGTGGTCGGAGACTGACGTCTGTACATGCAAGGAAAGCAAGGAAAGCAGGGACCAGAGAGAGAGGCAGGCCCATCCAGAGTGGAAGGTGGCAGGTCATAGCAAGGGAGTGACAAAGAGGCTGGTCCAGGGCGCCACGAGATGGAATAGATCTCCACACCTGCTGGCCTTAAAGGACTGCAGCTCTCACAGACAGTCTGGATGGTCTCAACAGCACATTCAGTGCAGTTCAGTCGCTCAGTCGTGTCCAACTCTTTGTGACCCCATGGACTGCAGCACCCCAGGCCTCCCTGTCCATCACCAACTCCCAGAATTTACTCAGACGCATGTCCATTGAGTTGGTGATGCCATCCAACCATCTCATTCTCTGTCGTCCCCTTCCCCTCCTCCCCTCAATCTTTCCCAGCATCAGGGTCTTTTCCAAGGAGTCAGTTCTTCGCATCAGGTGGCCAAAGTATTGGAGTTTCAGCTTCAACATCAGTCCTTGCAGTGCATATTCAAGACTGATCTCCTTTAGGAGGGACTGGCTGGATCTCCTTGCTCTCCTGTATTCTTGAAACTGGCTTCTACTGTGGAAACTGAGCATAAAGTACATTTCAAAGGGATGGATGAGGAGCCTCTGATTAGGTGCCACATGACCTCCATGACCTGCTCCAATAATATGCAAAGCAACTGGTGTTAAGATATATCATTATCAACTGCTAAAAGTTAAAGACAGAAAAATACTGAAAGTAGCTGGAGAAACATGACAAACTACATACAAGCTAATGATCCAAATGACAGCATATTACTCTGCAAAATCTACAGAGGTAAGGAAGTAGCACATGGTTAAAGATCTGAAATAAATTGTTAACCCATAATTCTATAGATCAGCCCTGGGATTTCTTTGGAGGGAATGATGCTAAAGCTGAAACTCCAGTACTTTGGCCACCTCATGCGAAGAGTTGACTCATTGGAAAGATTCTGATGCTGGGAGGGATTGGGGGCAGGAGGAGAAGGGGACGACCGAGGATGAGATGTCTGGATGGCATCACTGACTCGATGGACGTGAGTCTGAGTGAACTCAGGAGTTGATGATGGACAGGGAGGCCTGGCGTGCTGCGATTCATGGGGTCGCAAAGAGTCGGATACGACTGAGCGACTGAACTGAACTGAAGTCTATATTCAAGGAAAATATGCTTTAAGAAATAAGGTGAAATGAATACATTCTCAGATGAAAGAAAATTGGGAGAATCCTTTGTAAGAAAATATGCCTTTGTTTCTGCTTTTTCAAATTGCTATACAAAGTTCTTCAGGCAGAAATAAAATTGTATTAAATGACAAAGTAGAATATTTATTAAAGAAAACTCTCAAAAATAAGAGGGCTATTACATCAAAAAAAATCAACTCACTAAAAATATGTGTGCACCTAACTAAAGTACCTCAAAATACTGAAGAAAATATGGCCTTTAAAAATTGAAGTATAGTTAATTTACAACATTATATTAATTGCAGGTGTATAGCATAGTGATTCAGTATTTTTGCACATTATACTCCATTAAAAGATACTACAAGAAAATGGCTGTAATTCCCTGTGCTATGCAATGTATCTTTGTGCTTATGTATTTTATACATAGTGGTTTGTATCTCTTAGTTTCATACCTAAAATTTACCTCTACCTCCTTCCCCCTGCTGCTGCTAAGTCACTTCAGTCGTGTCCGACTCTGTGCGATCCCATAAACGGCAGCTCACCAGGCTCCTCCGTCCCTGGGATTCTCCAGGCAAGAACACTGGAGTGGGTTGCCATTTCCTTCTCCAATGCAGGCAAGTGAAAAGTGAAAGTGAAGTCACTGAGTTGTGTCCAACTCTCAGCGACCCCATGAACTGCAGCCCACCAGGCTCCTCTGTCCATGGAATGTTCCAGGCAAGAGTACTGGAGTGGGGTGCCATTGCCTTCTCCTCCTTCCCCCTACATGTCCCCTTTCACTAGTTTGTTTTTGAGGTGGGCCCAGCAATCTACTTCAGTATTCTTTCCTGGAGAATCCCATGGAGAGAGGAACCTGGTGGGCTACAGTCCATAGGGTTGCAAAGAGTCAGGCACAACTGAAGTGACTTAGCATGCAAGTTTTTTTTTTTTTTTTCAATATCGGTGAGTTTGTTTCTGTTTTGTGTATACATTCATTCTTTTTACTTTTTTAATTCCAAATATAAGTGATATACTACAATACTTGTTTTTCTCTGACTTAGGTCACTAGGCATAACAATCTCTAAGTCCATCCATATTGTTCCAAATGGCAGGATTTCATTCATTTTTATGGCTGAGTAATATTCTGTTGTATATACATACCACACCTTCTGTATTTGTCTGCTGCTGAGCACATGGGTTGCTTTTTCTCTTGGCTACTGTAAATTGTGCTGCTGTGAACACTGAGGTACATGTATCTGAATTAGTGTTTACATTTTTCAAGATGTATACTCAGGAGTGGAATTGTTAGATCATATCACAGTTCTGTGTTTAGTTTTCTGAGGAACAGCCATCCTGTTTACTATTTACGTAGGTGATGAACGAGTTAGGCAAATATAGATTCTTTAAAAGAATAAATAAATCTACTGTTTTAATTGAGACTGCAATGCCCTTCTTGAAGTAATTGACATAATTACTAGGAAAAAAAAAGGAACAATATGGAAGAATAGCATAAACCACCTGGATCTAATTGACATTTGTAGAAAACCTTATCCAACAGTAGAAACATAGCATATTCACTAAAATAAACCATATCTTCAGTTTGGACATAAAGCTAAAAGTAAACAAAAGATCGAGGAAAGAATGTTGATTTTAAGTATACATTTTACTTACAGCTATCAAATTTCTCTTTCATCTCCCTTCCTACCTTCTGTCATAAAATCACATTCATTTTTCAAGAGTTATGGTATTTAACATTAGAGGATTTTTTTTTTAATAATACTTAGTTGTAGGGCTCTACATTGTCTGTTTACTTTGTTTGCCACAGCTTCACTGTTTCTATTTGGGTTCATTTTATTGTTGCGGCTTCCCAGGTGGCTCAATGGTAAAGAATCTGCCTGTTGATTCAGAAGACGCAGGTTGATCCCTGAACTGGGAAGATCCCCTGGAGAAGGAAATGGCAACCCCCTCCAGTACTCTTGCCTAGGAAATCCCACAGACAGAGGAACCTGGCGGGCTACAGTACGTAGTGTTGCAAAGAATCAGACACAACTGAGCAACTAAACAAGATTTTATTTATTGTTAGCTGAAATCAGGTCAGGCCTTTCTTTAAGAATTTCTCACCTGGTGGTTTTTTTTTTTTTTTTTTGGAAGAGTTTCATGTTTGTTTCATAACTGTTATGTTAACAGTTCATAACAATTTGGCCAATTCTCATATTTGGGTCAAAATATTTTGTGAAAAAGCTATAAATTTTTTCCTGCTATACATTATATATTTATGTGGAAGACACTATCCTCTTTGCTTTGACACAAGCCATTTATTTTTTATACCTGTTTTCTCAAGAATAACTTTTTTATCCTTTAGCAGCAAAAGGGAATACCTATTAGTCAGATTTTGCCATGGTAATACTGATAGTTTATAACCACCCACAGAGGACAGTGACATATAGTGTTAAGCACTGGTTACATGTCTGAGTTTTTATTGTCTGAGTTTTGGCTGTGGCAACTCTGCCACAAGCTGCTGGGTGCTGGTCAGGTGGGGAGGATCTGCCCTGTGCAGCTCATTTTGGGATCCAGCTAGCAGCTAACGGGGTAGTGGTACTGGGTCATGAATTTCTAAAGGCAGTGATTACAGGCTTACAAAGACATGCAGAATCGTCCAAGTCATTCACAGCCTAGATTCTGAACAGGCCCACTGCATGTCTACCCTTGTTCCTTCAGCCAAAGCAGTTGCTTGGTCAAGAAATACACCAGCGGAGCAGGAAGTGGTTCTCTAATATGTGGGTAGCAGGAAATGGGATGGCTTGCTGAATAATAATCTGATGTACTACATATCTCTGATTTTTCACTATCAACTTTTCTCATTATACAATGTGCATCTGTAAATGTACAGGTTTTGTTTCTTTCACAAAAATCTCATAACTAGCATCTTGTATCTAATTTCTTAAATCTCAGCCTCTCCCTGCTTTCAGGATTTGAAGCTGTAAAGTTTGTTCATGCTGGTATTTTGGTCACGATCTGAGTTTGTTCAGTTGCTTGAAAGTCATAATATATTTTTCAAATGTGTACTGATGATTTTTTTTATCAATTTGTTGGTATTACCTGAAGTTATACTTTTAACCTTGTTCATTTCTTTATTCATTTAATGTGTATGTTTTAAGTACTTACTATGTGCTGGGTGTCCTTATGAATATAATGGTAAAAATTATAAAATTATGAATGTTTAGTTGGGTATTAAACAAGTGAACAAAATAACATCATTGATAATTGAAGGCTTTAAATAAAAAGTTTATTGATTAAACTCCAAATAATCACCTGTTGGTTAGGTGCCTCCTCTCTCTTTTCTTTATGTACATATATATTCTCTCTATATATACAAATATAGGCATAAACACACATATATATATATTCTCTACAGGCTTTTTTGTTAATATTTAACTTCTACTGTCTTGTCAAATTTGAATTATACAATACAGTGTTATCAACTATAGTAATAATGTTACACATTTATCTCCTCAGATCTTATTCATCTTAAAGCTGAAAATAAGTACCCTTTCACCAACCTCTTACTGGCTACTCCCTTCAGCCCTTGGCAAGTACTTTTCTACACTGCTCCTATCAGCTTGACTTTTGGGGATATTCTATGTAGAAATGACACCAGGCCCAATTTGTCTTTCTCTGGTTTCTTTCACTTAGTTTAATGCCCTCAAGATCCACTCATGCTTTTGCAAACAGCAGGACTGCCTTCTTTCTCATGGACAAATAGCAAAACTTTCCTGTATAGGATTTGAAGCTGTATATAGGAAAGGTTTGTTACTTACGTTTGTTTTATACATATGTGTGTGTGTGTGTGTACATATATATAAGGGTTTGTTATATATAGATACATATATATATATATATATATATATATAAGGTTTTACATATATGTATATATGGGTTTGTTTATATATATGTGTGTATATATATATATATGTATTCTCACAATTTCTTTACCCATCCATCTGTTGATAAACACCTCTGGCTAATGTGAATAACGCTACAATGAACACAGGAGTATGGAGATGCCTCTTTGGTATCCTGCGTTCATTTCGTTTGGATGTATAACCAGAAATGGGATGCTGGATCATATGGTAGCTGTAGTGTTAATTTCTTGAGGAACCTCCATCCTGTTCTCCATAGTGGCTGCACCAATTTACATTACAACCAGCAGTGTGCAAGGGTTCCCTTTCTCCACATTCTTGCCAACACGGTGGTGTCTCCTGCCTTTTAGATGATGGCCATTCTAACAGGTGTGAGGTGATGCCTCGCTGTGGTTTTGGCCTGCATTTCCAGTAGTGATGTTGAGCACCTTTCCGTGGACCTGTTAGACATTGGCATGTCATCTTTGGAAAATTGTATGTTCAGATCCTCTGCCTATTTGTTAATAACATATTCTTATTATAGCCATCTTCACTAGCAAACAGAATGGGACTGTTCCTTATTTTAGCTGATGATTTGTAACATTCTATTTCTTCATCATCTGTATGATATATATTTCTTCTTCTTTCCCTGTGGAGGTATATTTTGCATAAAAGAAACTGCATATGTTAAACTATACAAGTCATAGTATAGTTCTGAATATACCTGTGAAACTGTCACTGCAATCAAATTGTGAATATAGACATCATTTTAAAAGTTTTACTCCTCTGGAATTTTTCATCCTGCCCTTCTCCCTCCTCTTTACCAAGTCTGTAGGCAACCATCAGTTTTATTTCAGTCACTATGACTGGCATTTTCTACAATTTATATTAATGGAATCGTACCATATATATACTTTTTTTGTCTTTTTGCCTATAAATATTTGACTTCCTAGAAATTAAACATTCTCTATTCTGAGCAAGGATAACTTTCTTAGATCAGACAAAAGTCATGTTATATCATTTCTTTAAGTTGTCAGTAGCTTCCAACAGTCAACAAGAGGAGAGAAATCAGTTCCTTCTCCCACCAATCTTTTTGTAGTCTGGAACTGACCTATTTTTTTGGCTGCATTTATATGCCTCTGTCTTCCAACTCTACTCGCTTTACATAAACCTACTAACTCTATGTTAATCTGTTCTTTTCCTCTTTTCCTTACTCTCCTTGAGCTCCCTGTCCTTCATTTACCTGTGAAGCTTCGTGCTCATGTTTGCTATATCACTAAATCACTTTGCAGATACTTAGCCAATAGACTGTAAAAACAAGATGTACGTAATTTTATTATACTTACTGTATTATAATTTTTGAGTTATCAAGGCTATTGCTAAATGATTGACTTACTAAGAGCAGGGACTTTATTTATTATTTATTTCCAGGTGATCAGGATAGGGCCCAGAATATGTGGCTCACTGTAAGTGTATACTGAGTAAATAAGTGATGGAATAAACAGAAATGTAGATAATTTTTTTTTTTTGCTACTTCTGCATCAGATATGTGGACATTGGCAACAGTTGCACAGCCATGAAATGTATGCATCAGTCAATTTCTATGATGTGATGTGGTTCCTAGGATCATGTGGGAAATTTAGACGTCAACCTCTTAATGCCAGCCTACAGTGCTTTCTTGTTAAAACAACTTTATTGTGTTTACATACCATATAACTCACCCATTTAAGACACGCAGTTCAGTGGTTTTTAGTGTATTCAGAATTGTGCAACCATCACCAAAGTCAAATATAAAACATATTTCTCACCACAAAGAAAAAACCTTGTACAGTGTAGCTGCTTTTCACCTACTCTTTTTACCACTTCTTAACCCTAAGCAATCACTAATGTAATCTTTATCTCTATGAATTTGCCTATTCTGTACATTTCATGGGGCTTCTCAGGTGGCTCGATGGTAAAGAATCCACCTGTCAGTGCAACAGACTCAGGAGACACAGGTTTGATCCCTGGGTCTGAAAGATCCCCTGGAAAAGGGCATGGCAACCCACTCTAGCATTCTTGCCTGGAGAATCTCATGGACAGAGGAGCCTGGTGGGCTGCAGTCCTTGGAGTTTCAAAGAGTCAAACATGACTTAGCGACTGAGCATGTGTACACACATATATTTCATATATATAGTATCTTAGATGTGTGCCCTTTTTGACTGGCTTCTTTCACTTAGCATAATGTTTATCAAGCACCATCCACGCTATAGTATACATTAGTACTTCATTCTTTTTTATGACCAATATTCCATGGAAAATGGACATTGTACTATATCCATTCATCAGTTGATGTATATTTCTGCCTTTGGGCTATTGTGAATGATGCTGTGATAAACACTCCTATGTAAGATTTCATTTCTCTTGAGTATATAGCTAAGAGAATAATTCAGTCATATGATAATTCTGCATTTAACTATTTGTGAAACTGTCAGGTGATCTTTCAAAATGACTGAAAATATTTTGCTTCTGTCTGTAATGTACAAGATCTCTGCTTCCCACATATTTGCCAATACTTACCTGATTTTTTATTCTAGCCATGCTAGTGGGTGTGATGTGAAGGGCTTAAGTTTTGAGGGACTCAGGAAGTTTAGATTTACTATAGGAAATTGATACATTAGGACTTAAGGAGAAAAAAATGATTATTATTAGTCTTTTGCAATAATCTACTTCTAATCCTGATAGAATAATTCCAGATGTTACATTTGGCCAAACATCTGAACTCAGTTTCAGAAACCTATATCTTTGAAAGCAAGTCATCATCTCTAACTCAAAATTATCCCTTTTAAGAGGCAGTTTTGTCATATGAACTTTACCATGATCTGATAGCTTATATTTGTGGTCTGTGGCTTCATAACATTTTGAGAATTAAGGTAGTTCCCCAGATCCCATGTCCTATTTTTCCATTACAAAAGTCAGAAAATCTACAAGCACAGACTTTTTTATATATAAGGCACAGGGTCATGACCTTGGTTTCATAAGTAACACATAACTGAAGATTTGAATTGGAGTCAATCAGTGTGACAAGGAAGACTTGATCCTTTAGGGACTTTAGTAGCAGAAATGCTGGCATCCAGATGCAGGTGTCATTGGTGCTAAATGCTGTGTTGGGCATTATTCCTTCCCCCAAGCCCATGCAAAGAATCTGTGAGCAACCTAACATATTTTAATAATGTTATTATTTGTATTCCCGATTGATACTGTTGTAAAGTACTTTTCCAATTTACTTCAAGTTATATATAAACCAATAAAAGATACAAATATACAGCTATATAAACAAAGCCCTATCTTATTCCCACTACATTCTCTTTCTATAATTCTAAACTGATAACATTAGAGAAATAATAAAAATGGATTTAAGTATAGCAAAAAGTCAATTTTATTTTAAATTTAATTCCAAGGGTATAATATTAAAAATTCTACTTTTATTTCCACCAGCACCTGAAATTCATGTCACACTGTTTCAACAGATATTCCACTGTATATGTTTTTATGTATCATTTCTCATTTTTTAAATTAGTGCTTTCTAGCAATTAAAAATAGTAATTATTACAAATCTGCTTACACCTTTTGTTTGTATTCACTTCTCTTTAGACTTTTAGGGAGGATTTTTGCTGTAATTTTATACAAGTGATTTCCTTTTTTTTTTCATGTTCCTTTCCTTGATGCCTGCTTTAAAAAGAGGATCTGTGCCCATAAAACCTGTTAATAGAGATACCCAAATGCCACTCCAACACTGTGCTAATAAGACTTTATCTTGGCTGTGTGCACACACATTTTCAGGAACATTTTCCTGTGTAAACTAGTTTCATAAATTATTGCTGACCTTGGAAATCATAGAATGAGGTAAAGTTGATGTCAAATTTTTATTCTGCTGGATGGTAGAAATATAATAAATAAAATAATCTTTTATGTTTTGTAACTGAATATTTAAAATGCTGTGAAATTTTCTAAGTAAAAATATGAAGTTTTAATTTACATTTCTTTCAATTTTTTGTACTTCCCCTCCAATTTTACTTTTTAACCTCTTACTATATACTCATGATATATAATTCTGGGTATGTTTCAGCCAGTAGTGTCAAAAAAAATAGATATCTCTGTCTCAGTTTCTTCCTGTAGAAAACTAAAATGCTACTGTCTACCTACCTATCTTTTTGTTTATTTATGTTGTAAAGTCTGAAGTTTCCTTATCCAGTTAATTGTTGCCATGTCGGGAGCTATGGGTACTTCAAAAGAAAACAGATCTCTCTAGATTCCAGAAAATTAAAGAATGCTACCTTTCTTCTTCTTCTTCTTCTTTTTTTTTTTTTAATGTTCCCTGGAGCATAGAATCTGGGTTGCTTAGGATAGAACATTACCACAGTGCTTTGTGAGGTATTCCTGCTCTAACACTGACAAAGTTTCACAGCTTTGAGAGAACTCGACAGTCATGGGAAACCAAACAGCCAGTAAAACTTTTGCATAATGAATATATGTAAGTCTTGTTTCAGGAAATTTTAAAAATATCCAAACAATATGCAAATCGCATTTGTTAGGACTATGTTTTATATGTGTGCGGTGCCAAGGTGTTTACCATCAGTTCCGTTCAGTTCAGTTCAGTCGCTCAGTCGTGTCCGACTCTTTGCAACCCAATGAATCGCAGCACGCCAGGCCTCCCTGTCCATCACCAACTCCCGGAGTTCACTCAGACTCACGTCCATTGAGTCAGTGAAGCCATCCAGCCATCTCATCCTCAGTCGGCCCCTTCTCCTCCTGCCCCCAATCCCTCCCAGCATCAGAGTCTTTTCCAATGAGTCAACTCTTCGCATGAGGTGGCCAAAGTACTGGAGTTTCAGCTTCAGCATCATTCCCTCCAAAGAAATCCCAGGGCTGATCTCCTTCAGAATGGACTGGTTGGATTTCTTTGCAGTCCAAGGGACTCTCAACAGTCTTCTCCAACACCACAATGATTATCTTGTTCTTGAAGATCTTTTTTGTATAGTTCTTCTGTGTATTCTTGCCACCTCTTCTTAATATCTTCTGCTTCTGTTCGGTCCATACCATTTCTGTCCTTTGTCGAGCCCATCTTTGCGTGAAGTATGTGTGTTTAGCATACTACATACCTAAGAGAGAGTTTTTTGTTCTAAGTATATAAACCATTTATATAGATAGATGGTTTGAGTAGGTAAACCATTTATGTATGCAAAATAATCTAACAAACCCATGCCCTGTCCTAGCCAGTGTGTACTGCTAGTGACTGAGTGTAATGAAGCAGACACAGCTCAGACCTTGATGGTGCTTATATTCCAGTGCAGCGACAAATAGAAGAGGAAGCAGCTTTAGACAGTGATGTGTAATATAGAGAAAATAAAGCAATGGAATAGGGAGTGACATTAGATGGCTGGCCAGGGAATGTCTCATGATTTAGGAAGTACATTTAAGCAGCATTGTGAGTTATTAGACTCAACCAATTATGAAATTCTTAACAAAGAGTGTTCTCAATAAAAACAAAGACAAAATCGAAGATCTGTGGAAGAGACATATTTGCTGATTTCAGATAGAAAGATAGTATAATTGAAATGCAGTGATTAAGAGGTTAAGGGGTATTTTAAGAAGCATAGCAGCACAAAATGACATTGCATTTTACATATAAATTTTATATATATTTCATATATATTTCAAAGATATGCATATATGTGTTTATATAATATATAGATACATATGTATATATGTTGCTGTTTGCTAGGATGTGTCTGACTCTTTGCAACCCCATGGATTGCAGCATGCCAGGCTTCCCTGTCCTCCACTGTTTATGTGTGTATATGTGTATGTATATATTTAAATAGATATGTATATTTAAATTTTAATTGGAAGTTCTTGGAAAGTACAGAGCATTTCTTCCTTGAAAGGCTAAATACAAGGCTATGACCTTGAAAACAGCTGACTGGGCATAGAATGGATATCTGATCTATAGTCATCAAACTGTAGGTGAATCAGCAGTCTAGTAACCACGCTGGTAAATATCCTCTGCTAAGCAAACTAATTAGTCCTTCTGCCTTGAAGAGTCTTGTATAAAACATGCAGAAATAGAGTGGAGGTAGTGTGGTAAGATAAGCTGAACAACACAGAGAATGCAGAAGCCATTATGGTGCAGGGAAGCACATACTAGACTAGCAAATAATGTATATCTACTGTATCCTAAACAATCACATAGTTTCTGAACAGAATTGCAGTCTCTGAGATATGACTGAGCTGAAGCTGAGATCATACTGTTCAGCGAATTCTTCATATTTCTTTTAATACCATATTATTGCTGTATCTGCACATAGGGTTCTGCTCTTTGGGTTCTGACAGAACTTTTGTAACACATAGGCTATTTCTTTGTCCTGGAAAATCATAACATGAGCTAAATGTGAAAAGATTTTAATAGTAAAATCCAAAGGTCACACATTTAGTGAGTAGAAAGGTGGGCTTAGAATTAAACCATTTCTGATACTAGAGTTAATATTCTAGAATGAACAGACATTTAGACAAATGTTTTATATAACCCTGATTCACATGTATCTTCAGTTTGCTGTCTTAATGTATCTTCAGTTTGTGTCTTGGACACAAGTTAAGAAAATGAGAAGACAAACCACAGGTTGAGAAAGACCTTTATCCAAAATAGGCCAGGAATGCTTAAAACTAAATAATAAAAAATAAACCAATTAAAAAATGAGCAAAAGATCTATATAGACATCTCAGACATACAGATGAAGATTAAACATGTGAAGAAAGACTCGACACTACCTGAAATTAGGGAATAGTATATTAAAATAGTAACAAGACCACACTACACAGCTGGCAAACACAACACAAATATGGCTAGGATGAGGAGCTCTCATTCATTGCTTGTGGGAATACAAACTGGCACAGCCTCTTTGGAAGACAGTTTACCAGTTTCTTATAAAACTAATTGTATTCTTACCGTACCATCCTGAAATTATGTTCCTTGGCATTTACCCAAATGAGCTGAAAAATTTTGTCTCCCCAAGAATGTGCCCACAGATGTTTATTGCAGCTTTATTCATAATTGCTAAAACTTGGAAGCAACCAAGATATCCTTTAATAGCTGAATGGATAAATAAATTGTAGTACACCCAGACAATGGAACATCATTTGGTACTAAAAAGGCACGAGATACCAAGCCATGGAAAAACATGGAGTAAACATAAATGCATATTATTAAATGAAATAAGTCAATCAGAAAAGGCTACATAGTGTATAATTTCATCTATTTGATATTGTATATAAGGCAAAACTTTGAAAATAGCAAGGGATCAGGGTTGTCACAGGTTGTGGGTAGGGACAAAAAAATAGGGAGAGCACAGAGGACTTTCAGGCCAGAGCAACTATTCTGTATGATGTAGGAGTCGGTGCATGCTATTATGTATTTGTCAAATCTATAGACACATAACACCAAGAGTGAAATCTAATGTAGACTATAGACTTTGGGTGATAATGATGTGTCAGTGTAGGTTTATTGATTGCAACCAATTTGCCCATCTGGTGGGGTATGTTCATAATGCAGAAGCCCATATATGCATAGAAGCAGATGATATGAGAGAACTGTCTATTCTTCTCAATTTTTCTATGCAGCTAAAACTACTCTAAAAAATTTGTATATGGAAACATGAACACAAGACCTCTGAGAGAAAACAGGGATTTATCTATAGTCGATGAACTCTATCTTACCAGAAAAGTTTTTGTTTGTTCAACTGAAGGGCTGAAGTGAAAACCAATGTAAAAGAGCACAGCTTATTTGTGTATTTGTGTCTTACCTCTTCCAGTACTCATATTTAAATGCCTCCATCTTAATGGTTTGGAGGTCTTTCCTATTAAAAACACAATTACACTTCTATTAATTTCTTATACTGCCACAGGTAGTGATTTAGGATGCTTTATTGATAGCAGCACAATGCATTCATTAAACATTGACAAGTAGACCTTCAATTGTTAATTAGTTGGTGTATAATGATAGCCATTGTAAAAAATCATATGAATGATTTCAAAATATCACAGTTTTTTAAAAGTCATAGACCACACATTTGTCTCCATACTGTATTCTTGAACAAAATATTGATGTTTCTAATCAGTGCCTGCTGCTGCTGCTGCTAAGTTGCTTCAGTCGTGTCCGACTCTGTGCGACCTCATAGACGGCAGCCCACCAGGCTCCCCCGTCCCTGGGATTCTCCAGGCAAGAACACTGGAGTGGGTTGCCATTTCCTTCTCCAGTGCCTAAATACAGTGAATACATTTCTCCCTTAGATTTTGTATTCTCATGGGAGACTATATGGAAAAAATAGATATATTTAATTCTTGCACAAAATTAAGTGAAATTTCATGTGAAAGAGTACATGAGATTAAAACAGAAAGACTTGATTTAAAAGTATATTCTTACTTGAGTCTACCCCACTTATTAATAACAGTGGAAGATAAGTCTTTCTTCAGTATTCATTCAGTACTTTTATCAAAGTGTCTTGAAGTCATGTTTATTGAGATTAGCTGAGACATAATGAAATCTATTCTCAATACAGACAAAAAATTCCTACTTTAATGTTCTCATTTAGAAAGTTCTTCTATCTTCATAATAAATTTTACCATATTTTAACGTAATTCCTTGGGATTTGGGATGTAGTTCTCCCTTCACATAAAATTGCAAGAATCTAGAAATATGTCAGCTTTGTCTTTCCACTATTGAGTATTTTAATAATTCCCACTGAAATGGTAAATTTTTCATTAAATTCCCTCTTGCAAATCTATAAATCTATGCTTGTATTTATATTACTTTACATTAAATACACTTTAATTTGGACATTATGCTTTACTCACACGCTTACCAGTTCCTCACTTTTTTAGTTCTCCTTGTACCTGGGATTTTCTTTGTAGGATTATTTCCTTCTTCTGAAACTCCAGTCTTTTTAATCTGTAGGGATTACATGAGGCCTGTAATGAGGGCATTTGCTTCTGATAAGGTAAGGATGCTACCATTTTGAGAACATTCTAATTCTTGATTTCTGAATTGGAATTCTCCATCTTGTACTGTTAATATAAAATCGAACTACAGACCCATGTGAAATTGGCCAGAGGTATAGCTTCTTGGGATTTTCCAGGTGGCACTGTGGTAAAAGAATTTGCCTGCCAATACAGGAGACTTAAAAGATGGGGGTTCAGTCTCTGTGTCAGGAAGATCCCCCAGAGCAGGAAATGGCAACACTCCAATATTCTTGCCTGGGAAATTCCATGGACAGAGGAGCTTGGCAAGCTAAAGTCCATGGGGCTACAGAAGAGTTGGACACAACTGAACACATACGTTCCTAAGGATACTTTTTATACTAAATCTAAGCCAAAACATTTATTTTTCTTCTTTTTCTGGAAGATGGGTTTTATGACCTGGTCTAATGAGGTCAACATTCAGAAAACTAAGATCATATGCCATCTGGTCCCATCACTTCATGGCAAGTAGATGGAGAAACAGTGGAAACAGTGGCTGACTTTATTATTTTGGGCTCCAAAATCACTGCAGATGTTTAATGCAGCCATGAAATTAAAAGACGCTTACTCCTTGGAAAGAAAGTTATGACCAACCTAGACAGCATATTAAAAAGCAGAGACATTAGTTTGCCAAAATAGGCCTGTCTAGTAACTGCTATGGTTTTTCCAGTAGTCATGTATGGATGTAAGAGTTGGACTATAAAGAAAGCTGAGCACAGAAGAATTGATGCTTTTCAACTGTGGTGTTGGAGAAGACTCTTGAGAGTCCCTTGGACTGCAAGGAGATCCAACCAGTCCATCCTAAAGAGATCAGTCCTGGATGTTCTCTGGAAGGACTTATGCTGAAGCTGAAACTCCAAGAGCTTGGCCACCTGATGCGAAGAGCTGACTCATTGGAAAAGACCCTGATGTTGGGAAAGATTGAAGGTGGGAGGAGAAGGGGACAACAGAGGATGAATGGTACCATCCAACCTCTGTTGGATGGTGTCACTGATTCAATGGACATGAGTTTGGGTAAACTCTGGGAGTTGGTGATGGACAGGGAGGTCTGGCGTGCTGCAATCTATGGGGTTGCAAAGAGTCAGACATGACTAAGCAACTGAACTGAATGAGGGTTAAGTTCTTGAAGTTCTATGGCTTCAGGGAAGGCTTTCAGGTCCAACTATGCAAGTCTTGTGTGCTCAGTCCCTAAGCGACCCCTGTGCACTGGATTCTCCAGGGGGACCATGGCATTAAGAATGGTTCACACATTGGTTTCCTATACGCTCTAAGTTCTTAGTTACTGGAAAGAAGTCTTCCTTTCTTGTGGGTTTAACCATTCCTTTAAAAGTAGTTTAGTATCTAGCCTTTCTGAATCTACATTAATATAAATTTTTGTGTTATATTCTTATTGCATTTTCCTTTTAAACATTTTTTGCTTGCCTAACAAGCTTATATTATCACCACGAAATGGAGATGGTATGAACAAGTGTCCATGAAATCATTCTGAACCTAGAGAGATAGCCTTCAATCTTTCATGATTATGTATGCTGTTGCTTAGAGATGTCAACACAATGGTGAAATAGGAAGTCCCCTGCAGAAACACCAATTTAAAAATGATGTAGGGATCAAAATACCTTTATGACTGACCAGAATCCACTTAAGAAGTTGCAGTACCCCCACAGAAAGGCTTAAAAACCAAAAGAGCTGCACTGAAATGGATAAAAGGAGCAAGTCCACTTGACTACCATTAGGCCCTTCCCCTATCCAGCAGAGCTCAGCTCTAAGAGAGAACACCTTGGTCTGCAGTAGCTGTTACTGTCTTGCCTCACTGGGAACACTGAGGAAACCAGTGTAGCTTGAATGTCTGTAGGCAGCTAAGAACAAAGTAAAGGGAGGGTGTCTTGCAGCAGGTGCAGTTCCACTGGGTGGGGGATAGGCACCCAACACAGAGACTTCTTCTTCTGAAAGAAAAGAGGGAAGCAGGTTTGCCTCCAGTGTTCTGGGATCCGGTGTACTGCGCTAGGGAAAATGGGCTGGTTGCTTACTGTGGCTACCTTGGATGTGTAAGACTGGGAGAAGGTTCACAACCATGAAACTCCTCCAGACAGTATAGCATACTCCTAGAAACTTTTCTCATAAAAAAGGTTTGAGAGGCTCCCCAAATTCTAGCCAAGGTAAGTACTGAAGGTCTCTCTCTGTTGACAATCCATGGAGTCCAAGAGAGATGGCAGTCTTTTCAAATACACAGACACCAAATGCAGAGCAAGGAACATGAGAAATGAGGGGAATATGGCAAAAGCTAAGGAGCAAAGTGATCTCCAGTGACCTACTCTAAAGAAATGGACATCCACGAATTGCCTGAAAACAATGCAAAGTAATCTTAAAGAAGCTTGGGGAGTTGCAAGAGAACACAGCTGGAAAACTAAACAAAATCAAGAAAATGATACATAGCCAAAATAAGACTATGAACAAAGACACAAAAACCAGAAACAAAACCAAACAGACTCTGGAACCAAAGACCACAATAAATGAATTGAAACAATCAATAGAGAGTTTCAACAACCAACTTGATGGAACAGAAGGAATGAGTGATTTGAAGACAAGTCATTTGATATTATTTATCAAAGACCTGCATATACATAAGAAGATCATACTGTCACTCATAAAGTATCAGCAGTTACATTGCTTGTGAATTGGAAGAATTAATATTGTTAAAATGCCCATATCACCCCAAATCACCTACTGAGTCAATGCAATCCTGATCCAAGTTCTAATGGTATTTTTCACAAGAATAGAATAACCAATCCTGAAATGTGTATGGTACCACAAAAGACCCCTGGATAGACAAAGCAATCTTGAGAAAAAAGAACAAATCTGGAGGCATTCCACTTCCTGATTTCAAGCTACATTACAAAGCTATTGTCATTAAAATATAGGACTGGCATAAAAACAGATGCATAGATCAATGAAACAGAAGAGAGACATGCAATAAACCTATGCATAAATGGTCAATTAATTTACTACAAAGGAGCCAAGAATATACAATAAAGGACAGTGTCTTGAATAAATGGCCTTGGGAAAATAAGCTACATGCAAAAAATTGAAACTGGCCTACTGTCATATACTATACACAAAAATCAACAAAAAGTGAATTAAAGACTTGAACATAAAACCTAAAATCATAAAACTCTTAGAGGAAAGCATAGGCTGTAAGCTCCTGAAATCAGTCTTGGCAATAATTTTTTGAGTTTATTACCAGAAGCAAAAGCAACAGAAACAGAAATAAATGAAGTGAAACTACATCAAACTAGAAAGCTGCTGCACAGCAGAGGAAACCATCAAGAAAATGAAAAGACGACCTGCCAAATGGGAGAAAATATCTGTAAATTATATATCTGAGAAGAGTTAATATTGCAAAATGCATAAAGGGCTCAGATAACTCAATATCAAAGAAACCAAACAATTCGGTTAAAAAATGGGTAGAACTGAGTAAACATTTTTACAAAGAAGACATATAAATGGCCAAGAGGTCCATGAAAAGGTTCTTAACATCACTAATCTTCAAAGAAATATAAATAAAAACCACAGTGAAACATCACATCACATCTCTTAGGATGGCTATTAGAAAAAGAAATAAGTGTTGGCAAATATGTGGAGAAAAGGAAGCCCTTGTGCACAGTTGGTGGGAATGTAAATGGTGCAGTCACTATGGAAAATGGTGTTAATCAAAAAATTTAAACTAGAACTATAATATGATCCAGACATCTCAATTCTGTGTATATATATTCAAGAGAATGAAATACACTCTGATGTTCATTGAAGTCTTATCCACAATACCTGAGATATGGAAACAAGCTAAAGGTTTTTCAACAGAGTTATCAATAAAAAATGTTTGGCATATACATGCAATCAAATACTATTCTTAACTTAATTGGTCTTAAAGAGGGAAATCCTGCCATATGCAACAGGAGGTATTAGTCTCAAGGACATTGTGCTACATGAAACTGGTTAGTAATGAGTCCAGCCATATGAGGTACCTAAAGTAGTCAAATTCATAATAATAGAAACAGAGAGTAGAATGGCGGTTGCCAAGGCCTGTTGTTTATTTGCTAAGCCATGTCTGACTCTTTGTAACCCAATGGACTACAGCATGCTAGGCTTCCCTGTCCTTCACTATCTCCCAGAGTTTGCTCAAACTCTTGTCCATTAAGTTGATAATTCCAACCAACCACCTCATCCTCTGTCACCACCTTCTCCTCCTACTTTCAATCTTTCCCAGCATCAGGGTCTTTTCCAACGGAGTCCACTCTCCCCATAAGGTGACCAAAGTATTGGAGCTTCACCTTTAGCATCAGTCCTTCCAATGAATATTCAGGACTGGTCTCCTTTAGGGTTGACTGGTCTCATCTCCTTGCTGTCCAAGGGACTCTCAAGAGTCTTCTCCAGCACCACATTTTGAAAACATCAGTTCTTTGGTGCTCCGCCTTCTTTATGGTCCAACTCTCACATTTGTACATGACTACTGGAAAAACCATAGCTTTGACTAGACGGATCTTTGTCAGCAAAGTGATAGCTCTGCTTTTTAGTATCCTGTCTAGCTTTGTCACAGTTTTTCTTCCAAGGAGCAAGGTTTTAATGTGATGGCTGTAGTCACCATCCAAAATGATTTTGGAACCCAAGAAAATACTCTGTCACTTTGCATTGTTTTCCCATTTATTTGCCATGAGGTGATGCCATAATCTTCATTTTTTGAATGTTGAGTCTTAAACCAGCTTTTCTCTCTCCCTTTTCACCTTCATCAAGAGGCTCTTTAGTTCCTCTTTGCTTTATGCCATTATGGTGGTGTCATCTGCATATCTGATGCTGTTGCTATTTCTCCCAGCAATCTGATTTCAGCTTGTGCTTCATCCAGCCTGGCATTTCACATGATGTACTCTGCATAGAGGTTTAAGCAGAATGACAGTATATAGCCTTGTTATACTTCCCCAATTTTGAAGGAGAAGAGCAAATTGGGGAGCTGCTGTTTAACAGATGAGAAATTTCACTTTTGGAGGATGAGTAAGTTAAAGAGATCTGCTGTGCAACACTGTGTCTATAGTTAACAATAGTATTATTTGTTGTCTGCTTTTCTCCTTTTTTCCCTAAGTAAAATTAGGACTGCAAAACTTTTTAAGGCATTATCTAAAGGTAGTCATTGTGTCTGTCATAATTAATAATTTTTATTGTTTTTCTTGCCTGGTGGTAAAATCATTTCAAAACCTGCACTTTATCTCTTGAGTGATATACCTACAAGCAGCCCAACCACTATTATAAATTCAACCTGACCTTTTCTGGGACTGTTTGAGTAGATAAATAGGAAAATGTAACTGTGTATTGCCAACTATTGACATCATTAGGCTTTCCATTGACATAATGAAAGATTAAGTGTGTGGGAGTGTTGATTTCATCTAATTTTCAAACTGAGTTACTGCAAACCTCCATTAAAAATTCAAAGTATAATGTCAACATTATAGAAGGACACAGTCTCCCTTTACACAGTATGCCTTTGGTGTCTTTTGCAAATTCAAATGCTAAAAATGAAGACAGGGATGCTCGGAAATAAAGACTCATTAAAGAGAACAGAGGGTAGAATATATTGCTAACCTTGTCACATTTCAGAATTTATTTTAGGTGACAACATAATTATTTAATATTCTTAATTAAATCTGTGGAATCATGGAAAACACAAGAAATATCTCTACTACTAGAATTTTACTTAAATAACCTCCCCCCAAAACTTGGTCTGTTATGACATACAAACTTATGATAAAATGGTTTTCTTAACTTTAGAACTTAGAACAAATGCCAAGACAGGAATAACTTCACCTTTAAGCAGCTTGAAGATTTGTGTATTTATTTCACTCCAGTAATTCTTTAAAGGGCTTTAAAACTCTGTCAAACAATATGTTCTGGTTTTGTTTGTGGATGATCACCCAATTCGAAAAGACCTTGTCATAGTAAAGAATCTGCCTGAATTACAGGAGAACTGGGTTCAATCCCTCGGTCTGGAATACCCCTTGGAGAAGGGAATGGCTACCCACTCCAGTATTCTTGCCTGGAGAATTCCATGGACTGTAACCTGCCAGTCTCCTCAGTCCATGGAGTCACAAAGAGTTAGACATGACGGAGCGGCTAACACTTTCACTTTTGTCCTTTAAAAACAACAATAATCCTAAGTATTATCACTTAATGTTTCCTTCAGGATTTAATGATTATGAGGTAGTACTACTTAGCATTTTGTGTGTCTGTTGAATTTAAGTTCAGTTGACCACTACACGGAATTCAGGAGAAGAAGTCTTTACATAGGTTAAGGGTATTTAGTTTGCCATTAAATGTTTGCAAGATTATGCAATTAATTTCTTCCTAAATGTATGAAAATTTTAATTTTAAATGATTTTCAAAATAAGTCCACTTATATCTCTATGTGCATTTAATGTCTTGGAAAAAAAAAAAATATGGCCTACTTATTTCATTGAACTTAGAATGGTATAACGGAGAAGGCAATAGCAAGCCACTCCAGTACTCTTGCCTAGAAAATCCCATGGATGGAGGAGCCTGGTAGGCTGTAGTCCATGGGGTCGCTAGAAGTCGGATGCGACTGAGCGACTTCACTTACACTTTTCGCTTTCACACAATGGAGAAGGAAATGGCAACCCACTCCAGTGTTCTTGCCTGGAGAATCCCAGGGACGGGGGAGCCTGTTGGGCTCCTGTTTATGGGGTCGCACAGAGTCGGACACGACTGAAGCGACTTAGCAGCAGCAGAATGGTATAAAAAGGGCTAGTTCAATTCAATGTATCTATTAGTCTTCTTTTTATACTGAGATATAATTGAAATATTACATTAGTTTCAGGTATACAAAATAATGACTTGATGTTTATGTATATTGTGAAATAATCACCGCAATAAATCTATTTAACATCCATCACCACACAGTCACAATTTTTTTTTCTTGTGATAAGGATTTTAGGATCTACACTCTTGACAACTTTAAAATATGCCAATGCAGTATTATTAGAGAAAGTCACCACGCTATATGTTACTTCCCATGCTTTGTTTATTTTGTAACTGGAAGTTTGTATATTTTCACATTCTGCACCCATTTTGGCCCTTCACTTCCCCCCAATCCCACCACTCTGGCAACCAATAATTTAATTTGTTCTCTGTATCTAAGGCGGCTATGAACATTGGGGTGCAAATATATTTTCAAGTTAACATTAGTCCAAAAAGGAAGAACAGGTTTTCAAGGAAAAGTAGGAAGCGAATTCTTGAGATGCCAAGTTTGAAGCGTTAGGAGGTTTTAGGTATAGATGAATGACTGCCATCTCATTAGAGTAGTTAGGACATTGGTGACTCCTACAGGCATAGATTCAGGTGGTGCTAGTGGTAAAGAACCCACTGGCCAACGCAATAGACATAAGAGATGCAAGTTCGATCCCTGGGTGGGGAAGATGCCATGGAGGAGGGCATGGCAACCCACTCCGGTATTCTTGCCTGGACAATCCCATGGACAGAGGAGCCTGGTGGGCTACAGTCCATGAGGTCACACAGAGTCAGACATGACTGAAGCGACTGAGCACTCACAGGTACGGATTAAACAATAGTTGTGTTTACTGTAGTCAGTTCATTTAATTTTCATGGGACACAATATTATGTTAATAGATAACATCATCTTGCCTTATCAAGAAAATGACTTGATTAAATATTAAGTGAAAGGGATACATAAATGTGAGGAAATGCTCTAAGACAGTCTTTCCTATTTGAATCCCAGGATACATCTTACTGCAAGTATGGATATGTACAATCATGGAAAACACCTCTTTGAATGGTTTGTAAGTTTTTGACAAAACTTAAAAAGTGAGGATTTCAAGGAATAAGGATTAAGGATTTAGGGAAGAGTTAGGCTTACAATTTGGAGAAATTAGAAACGTAGGACACTACTAAGGCTTTGGAATATAAACCTGATAATGAGCCAGAGATTTTTATACCAGTTACCATTCCTAAACCTTTGTATTTTGTTATGTTTGTGAGCTAATCCTTCCTTGACACTATATTGATTTGTATAAAAATGAGGGTATGAAGGAAATATTATTACAAATCTTGCCAGTATTCTAATGTCTCAATATATCCTAGCAATGTGGAAACAAATTGGTTGATCTACATTTCTAGTCCAGAATTAAATGTAACTATATTCAGGCTTTGATAAGAACCTGTCAGAAAAACAAAATATATTCTGGTCCCATCTTTAGCTATTTTTTCTTTATTTTTACTGAACATATATTTGCCATTTTGAAATGGTTGTCTTTCACTAAATAGGATTTTTATTGTTCAGCCACTCAGTTGGGTCTGACTCTTTGAGACCCCATGGGCTGCAGCACACCAGGTGTCTCTGTCCTTCACCATCTCCCAGAGCTTGCTCAAACTCATGTCAATTGAGTCGGTGATGCCATCCAACCATCTCATCCTCTGTCATCCCCGTCTCCTCCTGTCTTCAATCTTTCCCAGCATCAGGGTCTTTTCTAATGAGGTAGTTCTTCATATCAGATGGTCAAAGTATTGGTGCTTCAGCATCAGTCCTTCCAATGAATATTCAGGGCTGACTCCCTTTAGGATGGACTGGTTGGATCTCCTTGCAGTCCAAGGGACTCTCAAGAGTCTTCTCCAGCACCACAGTTCAACATCATCAATTCTTCAATGCTCAGCCTTCTTTATGGTCAAACTCTCACATCCATACATGACCATGGAAAAACCATATCTTTGATTATACAGACATTTGTCAGCAAAGTAGTATCTCTGCTTTTTAATATACTGACTGGGTTTGTCATAGCTTTTCTTCCAAGGAGCAAGCATCTTTTAATTTCATGCCTACAGTCACCATTAGCAGTGATTTTGAAGCCCAAGAAAATAAAGTCTGTCACTGTTTCCATTGTTTTCCCATCTATTTGCCATTAAGTGTTGGGACCAGATGCCATGATCTTCGTTTCTTGAAGGCTGAGTTTTAAGCCAGTTTTTTCATTCTCCTCTTTCACCTTCATCAAGAGGCTCTTTAGTTCTGCTTTACCTTCTGCCATAAGGGTGGTGTCATCTGCAAATCTGAGATCATTGATGTTTCTCATACCAATCTTGATTCCAGCTTGTGCTTCATCCAGCCTGGGATTTCACATGATGTACTCTACAAAGAAGTTTAAGCAAAGTGACAATATAGAGCCTCAGTGTACTTTCCCAATTTTGAACCAGTGTGTTTTTCCATGTCCAGTTCCAACTGTTGCTTCATGATCTGCATACAGGTTTCTCAGGAGACAGGTGAGGTGGTCTGGTATTCCCATCTCTTTATGCCACTAATAGAATTTAGTGGCATATAAGAGTTCAGTGAAGTCATATGGAATGGAATTTTAAGAGTTAATCCTCATGATTCCAAGCATAGGTTAAGGGAAACTCTGTAGGGAGGAAGACAAAGAGGGAAGAGTTGACTGGCAGAATTACTGCTACCTATTAATGTAACGAATGTAGCAAGGGAAAAACAAAAACAAAAACAAAAACTGAACAGACTCATAGCAGCAACAATGTTACTTTTTCAACAGTATTTACTTAGTGCCTATAAGTTGCAAGACTATTTGGTAGGCATTTGGGATACAAAGGTAAATAGGATTGCTATTTGTCTTGCTATAACTTCATCAAGAGGAAAACTCAGTTAAAGCCTGGAAAACAAATTTTAAAATTAAGTAATTGGATTCTCAGTCATAAAGAGAATGCTGGCACCAACGAAGAATAATTTCTTTTGTAAACTAGAAAAACAAAAACCTCAAAGTCAGTTTAAAAAAATGCAGAGTAAATGAGGGACTATGTCAGCATAGGCAAAGTTCTAGCTATTGATTCAGATATACTGTGGGAGTCTTCAAGGACTTGTTTAAACTTAAAGAGTATGCATGGTATGATTCTTCAAACACTGAGTTTATCAATTGTTAGGTGAACCTACTTGGGAATCTCAGCAAATACCCTTCAACACTGTAAAAGTATAGTTATCAAAAAATTTTTACTCTCAAAATATAAAATGAACATGCATCACATGTTTTTATTTGACTTATGATTAATGAGGGCATTAGGCAATTCACCATGCACAACTCTATAAGAGTCACATTGACTTTCGAGGCAGTAGTCATGAGAGATGAATTCAAGATGAGCCCCAAATCTCGTTTAGCACAACATCCTCAGTGTGGTGGGCAGATTATTTTGATGTTTAATAGTTTTTCTTCTTCATTCTTTCACCAAAAACTCAATCCAAGCCATAGCCTTGAAAAGGTATGAAGTTCAAAAAGGTAAAAGCATGACATTCATGATTTCCAAACATAAAAGCATATATCAAAGATTTTATTTAACCCATCAATTAATGATGGGAAAATTAAGTCATTATGACTGGCCCAGTGAACATTTGAGAAAATAGATTACCTCTAGTCAATTTAATAAAGAAATATTACAATAACATTGCTGGGTTAGATATAAAACTGGCTAATGCTCAACAGGCCATAATTCTTTGGAATAATCAGTTACACCAGACAGAATTTCTTGTATCACTCTGTATAAAAATCTGCAAGTTAAGAAAAAACTTTACTTAGTTTGAGACTATTAATCAATAGTAAAAAGTGAAATAAAGTAAATAAATTACTTTAGACTTTCATTAGGTTATTTTCTTGTCACCACTGTAATATCAAAAGGATCTGCCACTAAACTTTTTGCCTCATTTTTGCTTCATGGTTTTTTTTTTTTTTCCTGATAATCATTGCCAGCTGCCTTTCCCATGTGGATATTTCATTTGCCAAATCCCCTGTCATAAATCTCTAACTATATTAGTGATTTTATAAGCCCCTTTATCTTGGCATAAGGTGAAAAGGGAAGAACCTCTTTTCCTTTCTCATGATCATGAGAAAAAATATTTTATGCCCACAACTCTCCATGGCAAAATCCCTTTCAAGGTTCAGCCCCGTCATTTTATATCTGGACTTGGGTAATCAGTAATGTAGGAAGAGTTGATTTATAAAAAGCATTAAGGATCATTTCCCTTTCCTTTAGATAAGAGGGTATTTGTAATGTTAGGTATATTTCTTACACTTTGAAGCTCAGCCAAAATAGTTGTAGAGATTCCATATTAACATTCTGCTGTAGTTCACATGTCTCATCCAAAAATATTCACTCTCTCTAAGTTCTTGAAAAATTTCTATGATTAATTAGTTATCAGCCTACAAAGACTTCTATTTGGAGAGCTCCCTGTTTCTCCCCTTATCTCTATATTCTGAATATACCCAGTTCTTATTTCTAATTGAAACTAAATGAAAACTTCAATGCATACATTGAATATAAAATCTATATTGAAGTCTAAAATTCATTTCCTAGTTCAAATCTGAGCTGAGAAGTTAAGCCCTGTAGCTCTGTTTCTCAAATGACAATCCCTGTATATGCAGTATCAGCACCTCAGAGATATTCACTAAAATGCAAAAAGCCTCTAGCCAGTTGGGTCTGTCATTATCTTCAGGCACTGTGTTAGGAATCTGTGCTTTTGGCAATTCTGTAGATGGTTTCAGTGCCCAGTCCAGTGTAGAAGGACTGTTTTGCTGTTTAATGCTGATGGCTTTGAAATTGTTTAGGATTCCCTGGTGGCTCAGACGGTAAAGCATCTGCCCATAATGCGGGAGACCCAGGTTCTATCCCTGTATTGGGAAGATCCCCTGCAGAAGGAATGGCAACCCAGCCCAGTTCTCTTGCTTAGAAAATTCTATTAATGGAGGAGCCTGGTGAGCTACAGTCCTTGGAGTCGCAAAGAATCAGATAAGACTGAGCAACTTCACTTTCTTTGAAATGTCTGTGTATCCACTGGAGCAAAACTCCATTCAGAAGCAGTTGATCATTTGACTGGCCATTTCATGGAAATGCTCCTGTGACTCTTCCTCTACTTACACACACACAATAGCATACCTTGGACAAATGCAGAATTTCGAAGTCAGTTCTAATATCCATTCAATATCTTCATCTATTTAAATATATCAGTGTTACTTTTTATTATTTACAAATAATGGAGAGTATCACATTTTACTCTGGACACATATTTAGTTTAAAACAATGGACATATCCCCTGCTTTCACTCAGGCCAGTGTTCTGTAGACGATAAGTAGTTGTACACAGCGACACAGATAGTCATGTCAAACATCTGCAATCGGATGTCTACCTCCTGAATATATTAGAGGCTCTTTGAGGACTGATGCACAGTCGAGGGACTAATGCTCTGCAGATAGCAGGGTGATGTGCTGGGTCGTTCAGTAGAACTGCTTGTTATCAGTTGTGGCCTCTGGGTCTTCACAGTGGGATATGGTTCTTGGCCTCATCCTTTGATATATTTTCAGGGCAGCTGCCTATAGGCTCACACACTAGCCTACTTATTAAATGGCTAATAAATCTGGTCCTCTGACCCATTTGGCATATAACCAGGAGAAAGCTGGAATTTCAGAGGTGTACACAGTGACAGTTTCTAAGCGTGACCCCTGAAAACATTGAACAGGTCTGCTTGTTCAGGACTTTTTCTTGTCCTTTTCTTTCTTGGCCATCATGCACAAATGTCTTTCCCCTTCTAAATGTGCCCTGTTTTTTGTGCCTCTCTGATACTTCACATATTGGTCCATCTTTGGAAAACGGACTCCTTCCAATTTCACATAGTCAGTTCCCATCCAACTCGAAGGTTCAACCTAGGGGATGATTCATTACAGAAAAGTATACTTTTCATGTATTGTCATAAGAGTCTACAGATTAATCTGTCCTCAGTTCAGTTCAGTTCAGTGACTCAGTTGTGTCCGACTCTTTGCGACCCCATGAATTGCAGCACACAAGGACTCCCTGTTCATTACCATCTCTCGGAGTTCACTCAGACTCACGTCCATCGAGTCAGTGATGCCATCCAGCCATCTCATCCTCGGTCGTCCCCTTCTCCTCCTGCCCCCAATCCTTCCCAGCATCAGAGTCTTTTCCAATGAGTCAACTCTTCGCATCAGGTGGCCAAAGTACTGAGGTTTCGGCTTTAGCATCATTCCTTACAAAGAAATCCCAGGGTTGATCTCCTTCAGAATGGACTGGTTGGATCTCCTTGCAGTCCAAGGGACTCTCAAAAGTCTTCTCCAACACCACAGTTCAAAAGCATCAATTCTTCGGCGCTCAGCCTTCTTCACAGTCCAACTCTCACATCCATACATGACCACAGGAAAAGCCATAGCCTTGACTAGAGTTCATAAAATTATAATGAAACTATTTACTGGTCTGTCACCTCTGCTAATTCAAAGTGTTCTTAAACATTTTGTCTCTTTCAATATGTTTACTTGTTATGAAGCTTAGAATGTGGTAGGCATTCAAATAAGGATTGATGATTAAGTTAGTTATGCTAATCTGCATGGAAGTATCCAAGTCTATCGATAACATTCACACATTTGAAATGCAGAAACAATATGAAGATTTTATTCAAAAGAAATTTTCCTAAATTTTCTATGCAATGTTACTGTATTTTCCTATTTTTTTTAAATGATACTTTCAGTTATTTAGGCTATATATATTCATGTTGTAAGTCACTTCTCAAATAATTCTGTCTAATACACAAATTTTCAGTAATGTTAAAGTCTGTTAGATTACATATATCAGATATCTTTGAGATTAAATAATATAGATTCCTTCATAATATACTGAATTTTCTACAAATTAATAAAACATTTCTTTCATTATCAAGTTCTTAGAATAATGAAATTTGAATGTTGAAATTATGAAATTTGAATTAATGATGCTACTAAATACCACTTCCTAAATACATCAAGTGAATTTACATATCATACTGCTTTCAAATTAGGGAGTAAAAGACTAAAGAATTTTGAATTTATATCAACAAAGATTTAATCTTAGTGTGATTATTAATGATTTTATGAGTTTAAACAAATATATATTTACAGATCTTTCTTGCTTACATAGGAATACATCCTGATAAGCCCATTTTAAGTGGAAAATGTATTTAATGCACCTGGTCTTGGAGAAGGCGATGGCACCCGACTCCAGTACTCTTGCCTGGAAAATCCCATGGACAGAGGAGCCTGGTGGGCTGCAGTCCATGGGGTTGCGAAGAGTTGGACACAACTGAGTGACTTCCCTTTTACTTTTCACTTTCATGCATTGGAGAAGGAAATGGCAACCCACTCCAGTGTTCTTGACTGGAGAATCCCAGGGATGGGGGAGCCTCGTGGGCTGCCGTCTGTGGGGTCGCACAGAGTCGGACACGACTGAAGTGACTTAGCAGCAGCACCTAGTCTACCAAACATTATAGCCTGGCCTAGCTGACCTTAACTGTGCTCAGAACAATTATAATAGCCTATAGTTGGGCAAAATCTTCTACTGCAAAGCCTATATTATACTATAGTGTTGAATATCTCATTTAGTTTACTGACTAGTAAAAACCAGTATGGTCATCTGGCTACAGCATGTTTATAAGTAGAGTGGTTATTTACCCTCGTGATGGCCTGGCTGACATATGTGGCTGCTGCTGATCCAGCATCACAGAGAATATCTTACTGAATATTACTAGCCCAAGAATGATCAAAATTTGATGTACAGTTTCTGCTGAACGTATATGGCTTTGACAGCATTGTTAAGTCGAACACTGAAAACAGGGACCAACTATACTTTTACCATGTACCTATATTCATTTTAGAAGCCTAAAATATTCAGTTTATATTTCTATACTATGTTGATAAACAAAATTATGGTTCTCTACTTTGTTTAATGACATTTTTCAATTACTGAGAGTGATACATTTTTCTTTGATTTCTTTTTTGGGCATCTAATTGGAAGCTTGTAAAGGTGTGATTTTAATATGATTTTAATGTCTGAAGTGAGATTATTCTCTTCTCTACCATTTGAAAAGTAAAAAATAAAGGCCTATGATGAACTCTAACTTAACTCCATAACTTTGATGCTTTTGAACTGTGGTGCTGGAGAAGACTCTTGCAAATCCCTTGGACTGCAAGGAGATCCAACCAGTCCTGGATGTTCATTGGAAGGACTGATGCTGAAGCTGAAACTCCAATATTTTGGCCACCTCATGCGAAGAGTTGACTCATTGGAAAAGACCTAATGCTAGGAGGGATTGGGGACAGGAGGAGAAGGGGACGACTGAGGATGAGATAGCTGGATGGCATCACCGACTCAATGGACATGAGTTTGGGTGAACTCCAGGAGCTGGTGATGGACAGGGAGGCCTGGCATGCTGCAATTCATGGGTTTGCTCAGAGTTGGACACAAATGAGCGACTGAACTGAACTGAACTGAATTGAACTTTCCACAATAACATAAGGAGATACTCTATCTTCAGTTCAGTTCAAAAGCAAGCCAGGTTTCCCTGTCCATCACCAACTCCTGGAACTTGCTCAAACTCATGTCCATCAAGTTGGTGATGCCATCCAACCATCTCATCCTCTGTCATCCCCTTCTCCTCCTGCCCTCAATCTTTCCCAGCAACAGGGTCTTTTTCAATGAGTTGGCTCTTTGCATCAGAAAACCAAAGTATTGGAGCTTTGACATCAGTCCTTCCAATGAATATTCAGGACTGATTTCCTGTAGGATGGACTGGTTGGAAATCCCTGCAGTCCAAGGGATTTGCAAGAGTCTTCTCCAACACCACAGTTCAAAAGCATCAAGTCTTTGGTGCTCAGCCTTCTAAGGTCCAACTCTCACATTCATAAATGACTACTGGAAAAACCATAGCTTTGACTAGATAGACCTTTGTTGGCAAACATCTCTGCTTTTTAATATGCTATCTAGGTTTGTCATAGCTTTTCTTCTTAGGAGTAAGTGTCTTTTAATTTCATGGCTACAGTCACCATCTGCAGTGATTTTGGAGTCCCCAAAAATAAAGTCTGTCACTGTTTCCACTGTTTCCCCTTCTATTTACTGTGAGGTGATGGGACCAAATGCCATGATCTTCATTTTTGAAGACTGAGTTTTAAGTCAGCTTTTTCACTCTCCTCTTTCACTTTCATTAAGAGGATATTTAGTTCCTCTTTACTTTCTGCCATAAGGGTGGTTTCATCTGTGTATCTGAGGTTATATATATATTTCTCCTGGCAATCTTGATTACAGCTTGTGCTTCATCCAGCCCAGCATGTACTCTCCATAGAAGTTAAATAAGCAGGATGACAATATACAGCCTTGACACACTGCTTTCCTAATTTGGAAGCAATGTGTTGTTCCAACTCTATCTTAGTTGCATTTTATTCAACCATGTACTACATCCTTGTGAGTTAATACTCATGGCAAAAATATGTTCTTACTTTATTTCACTACTTTTTGAAATGTAAATTAAGATGATAGGTTTATCCCAAGTCACATTAGACCCCCTCAAGCATAAATTATCTTTCTTGGCATGTTAAAAATATAACCTCTCTCCTGAACTAAAATGTTGCATCTGTAACTGGAAAATAGTTGATTATATTGTCCTAGGGCATTTTTTTTTGAAATGTATTGTTTCTTTAGGTAAATTAACATTGATAAAAACATTTTTGGTGGGCTGGCAGCACTTATATTTACCAAACACAGTTTGAGATAACTGTTTTCATTATAGTAACATCTTCTTATCTATAATAGAAAATATCCCTGTCAATTTCAAACAGTTCATTCCTTGATTTTGAAGTAGTCATAGTAAAGTACATATTGAAACTCATTTATAAACTCTCTCTTTCCAAAAACGATTTGAGAGTCTTACAAGAAAAAATAACTTAAAACAATGGGACCAACTGATAAGGGTTAATATGGTTGATTCCTAGCATCAGCCAATCTAGATTAATATAGGAATTCATGAGTAAATATAGAATTTCCTTAGGCAATCATTTTTATAAAATTATGAATAAATAATTCATATGACCTACCACAGAGGGGAGCTTCCCAGGTGGTACAGTGGTAAAGAATCTACTTGCTAATGAAGGAGATGTGGGTTCCATCCCTTGGCCAAGAAGATCTCCTGGAGGAGCAAATGGCAAACAACTCCAGTATTCTTGCCTGGAGAATCCCATGAACAGAGGAGCCTGGCGGGCTACAGTCCACAGGGTTGCAAAGAGTCAGACATGACTGAGCAATTGAACATGCATGCATGCTCCACAGTGAGAGCTGTGATGCTCCAGTATATGCTTGTTTTTTTGACTAAATTTTGTTTCTTTGAAAACTTCCCTTTGTTGATAACTTGCTTCTGATAGGACTGCACATCATAAAAACCCCTTCCCTTCAAACCTCAGGAGTGCTGGACTCATGACAAAGGCTAGACTGGTTAGGAAGTTGGATCATGAACAGGAATTCCTGATGTAAGATGCCTGCTAACACTGATCTAGACAGGAACCCTTCACTTTTCCTCATGAGATTTCAGGCATACTTCAGATCCTCTCTTTCAGGATGCCGAGCAATTCTTCTCACCTGAGTATTTGTTTATTTCTTCAGTAAATGCTTATGCCCTAAGATTTTACTTAGCTCTTGGGTATTGCTCTTAGCACTGAGAAAGTTCAAGTGAGGTCCAATAAAAAAGAAGCCAATTGAGTACAGTCTTCTAGGGAACCCCCAGACAGCTCAAGAAATCACTATTCTTTGGAAATAAAGCTTCTATGGCTTCCTCTGATACCAGGAATGTGGCTTATTCTTTCAAGGCTTCTGATGGGTATTACCTACCCAATGAAACTAACTTTCACCTCCCCCTCTCTAGCAGTCATTTTCACTTCCCATCAGGCTAGGAGATATCACAGAAAGATCCCATGGGTGATAGGATCTACAAGAAAGAATGAAATGTAAATGCTAGAAAATTTTTAAAAGTTGGTGACAGAAATGGAGAGCATCTCTGACTGACTCAATAGAACCAATAAGCAGAGGAAAGAATAAGTCAGAATGGAAATCTATCAGTAGGAAGTATTAAAACTGAAATGCAAAGGAAAAAAAGAAAATGAAACCAACACCACTAAAGACCATCCTAGAGCTAAGTGACAATATTAGTTAGTCATTGTATGTGTACGAGAAACTCAGAAGTAGAATAAAGGAACAGCACATAAGAAAGGAATGCTGAAAATTTTCTGAAGTTAATCAGAGACACTAAACCATAAATCCAAGAGACTGAGAACATCAAGCAGTATAAACACCAAGAAAAAACAAACCTATACATATTATATTCAAACTGTTGAAAACCAATGACAAAGAAAATCTTGAAAGAAGCAAGAACAAAAAAAAATATTGCTTACAAAAAGAGAAGGGTAAGGGTACAGCAACTCTTCTCATTAGAAACTATGCAAATAAGAAGAGAATTATATCTGTACTGTGCAGAAAGGAAAAAAGTGTCAACACAGGATTTTAGATTCCTTGAAAAAAGCATCCTTCAAAGTTAAAGGGGAAATAAATACTTTCTCAGTGAAACAGAAAAAATGAATTAATTTGTTGCCATTAGACCTACTCCAGAAGAAATGCTACAGAAAAGTTTTTGGGAAAAAAAGTGATATGATCAATCAGAAAGTTAAACTGGCAGAAAGAAATAAAGAAGGTTGAAAATGAAAACAAAAATGTATTTTACCTTTAGTCTTCACTTTTTCTTAAAGATAACTGAGGAAAAACATATCAACAGTATTTTGGGTGTTAACAGCATAAAATCCATGACAACAGGGCAGAAAAAATGGGAGGGAGCAACTGATTTTACATAATTAAAAATATCTTATCCTGCACATGAGGTGGTATAGTGTGTGAAAGAGGTTTTAGATTATTTTTTAAAGTATGTTGTAGACCCTAAAATGTTATTATTAGCAACCACTAACAATAATATAATCAATGAATGGGGTAAAGTGGAATCATTAGAAAACTAAGTTAAACCAGAGAAGGCAGGAAAAAGAGAAACAGAAACAAATGAAAAATAGCTGACAAGATGCTACCGCACACTCCAACCACATAAAGAACCATTTGGAGTGTCAGTATCTAAATCCATTGTTCAAAGAGAGTCTTCTAGTGACTGGTTGGTGGTGAGATAACAGAGTAATGTTTCAGGAGTCTCAATATTTTTGTTCTAACCAGCCTGGAGTCTAGTGCCTGTGGTCAGCCTATAGTCACCATTCAAAACCTGTGTTCTACAGAACAGTTCAAAGGTATACTTCAGATTATTATCAGGATCCTTTCAGGAGTTTCTAGGTGTCTTGTGACTCCATCGTTGTGATCATTAACTGCTTGAGTCTGCTCTTTGGGGCTTGGGAAAGGCCTAGGAGATTAAGCCTTTTTGTCCACAAATAATAAAGGGTGCTTTTGAGCAGCTACAGAGGTACTTTTGTGCCTGGAAAGGCCCCACCGTGTCCTGCCTGACTTCAGCCTCCTTTGTCTTTGATACCTCTTTAATCCTAAAATGAACCGGGATGGGAAAGAAACTGAGTGAAAAGAAAGAAAGAAAGCGAATAAAGAAAGAAAGCGAATAAAGAAAGAAAGCGAATAAAGTTTTAGAGAGAGATTAATCATAAAGTCAGTACGGCAACTTGATTTTAGGGGACTCAGTTTCCGTAAGACAAAATAGAAATAGATATAAAAGCACCCAAGTCATTTTCTAAGGCTGATATGACTGTCATAAACCAGTAGCTTCCAATATAAGGAAAAATATAGGGCTCACTTAATGCTATTGATTTTTAAGTAAAAACTAAAATAGTAGCCCCCGAAATCCAGCCATTTGAAACAAAAATAATCCACTCCAATTGGAAGTTAGTTCAGAAATGCAAGAACACTTCAGTCTTTGGGGGAAAATGGAAGAGACTATCTTAATATTAATATCTTAATCTCCTTACCAGAAAAAATACTGTCAAAAACTTCAGCAAATATGATACCTAATTTAGAAATTCTAAAAAGCAAATTAATTAATGTCCAAGTCAGAACAAGAATAGCAGCACCTGAGAAACTTTTGCGTGTGAACAAAGATAAATAGACTAAATATGTGTCTACGCTTAGCAGCTCAGTTGTGTCTAACTCTTTGCAATCCCACGAACTACAGCTCTCCAGGCTCCTCTGTCCATGAGATTATCTTGTCAAGAATACTGCTGTGGGTGGCCATTTCCTTCTCCATTTCTTCCACAGGGAAACAAATAAATGGCTAATATACAGCACCAGAAGAAGAATGTATGTATTTGATAAAAATTCAAACAGTACACTAAAAAAGAATAGATGTTAAAAACATAATTATCACAAAAATATTTTAAATATCCATATTATGAATCTATTTCAAATAT
This sequence comes from Cephalophus harveyi, assembly GCA_006410635.1. NCBI lineage: Eukaryota > Metazoa > Chordata > Mammalia > Artiodactyla > Bovidae > Cephalophus > Cephalophus harveyi. The sequence goes on from SJYT01018496.1 coordinate 37,928, forward strand.
TGCTTTAGGATGTATCATTTTAAGCAATGCTTAATTTATTTTCTCTAGAGCAAGAATTTTAAAATATTTCCACATCAATTCAGGTATAAAATTCTTCTAGAATGGCCTATGTTCCCCCAAATTTATGCATTTCTCTTTCTCGTGCTAATGTTTGATACTTTTTTTGTAATTTTCAAAGCAGCAAACTTAGCTGTAGCAAAATTATTATTTATTTGGTTTCCTGCATTGCATAATAATTAAATTATATAAGTTAAATGAAGTATATGTGAAATAAATAGAATAAACCCTTCAGAGCCTTGATAAACATGCAATCCATTGTTAGGGAGTACATTATGAGCTATGAAAATTCAATATCCTATGGAAAGAAAATATTTTACAGAGGTTAGAAAAACTATCTGCTAAACTGGTGAATAGCTTACTCAGTGACCAGTTACTGGATTTCCTGCTGTATGCTGCTGAAGGAAGATATAAAAGTAGTAAAAATATGACTACATAAACTAGAGATACAGGTAAAATTCAGCAGATTCCTTTCTTCTTCAGAAGACAAATTGATGTGTTTAAGGAAGGAAACAATGAGAAAGTTCCTCTGCATTACTCACATTTGGCTTCCCCCCAAAATGCTAATCAATGAGGTTAGAACACACCCTCATACCATATAATAATCTCAAAATGCCTTAAAGATTTAAATATAAGTTAGTACATCATAAAACTACTAAAAGAGAGCATAGGCAAAGCATTCTCTGACATAATCAAATCAATGTTTTCTCAGGGCAGTCTCCCAAGACAATAGAAATAGAACCAAAAACAAACAAATGAGACCTAATCAAATCCACAATTATTGGACAGAAAGGGAAACCATACACAAAATGAAAAGACAGACTTGGACCAGGATAAAATATTTGCAAATGATGTGACCATCAAGGGCTTAATTTCCAAAATATGCAAAGAGCTCATATAATTCAATAACAAAAAACCCAAGCCCCCCTCAAAAAAAAGACAGAAGTGCTAAATAGACATTTCTCCAAAGAAGACTACCAGATGGTCAATAAGCACATGAACAGATGCTCATCACTGACAATTATTAGAGAAATGCAAATCAAAATGACAAAGTACCACCTCACACCAGTCAGAATGTCTATCACTAAAATATCTGTAAGTAATAAATGCTGGCGAGGGTGTGGAGAAAAGAGACCCCTCCCACACTGTTAGTGGGAATGTAGATTGGTAGAGCTGCTATGGAAAACACTATGGAGGTTCTTCAAGAAGCTAAACTACCATATGATCCAGCAATCCCACTCCTGGACATATACCCAGGGAAGACTATAATTCAAAAAATACATATACTCCTATTCTCAGAGCAGCACTATTTAAAATGGTCAGGACATGGAAAGAACCTAAATGCCCCTCAGTGGATGGATAAAGTATGGTATATATACTGCTACTGCTAAGCCACTTCAGTCGTGTCCGACTCTGTGCGACCTCATAGATGGCAGCCCAGCAGGCTCTGCCATCCCTGGGATTCTCCAGGCAAGAACACTGGGGTGGGTTTCCATTTCCTTCTCCAATGCATGAAAGTGAAAAGTGAAAGTGAAGTCGCTCAGTCGTGTCCAACTCTTAGCGAACCCATGGACTGCAGCCTACCAGGCTCCTCTGCCCATGGGATTTTCCAGGGAGTACTGGAGATGGTATATATAAGCAAGGCAATATTAATCAGCTATAAAAAGAATGAAATAATGCCACTTGCAACAATATGGATGGGCCTAGAGATCATTATACTAAGTGCAGTAAGACAGCCTACCAGGCTTCTCTGCCCATGGGATTTTCCAGGGAGTACTGGAGATGGTATATATAAGCAAGGCAATATTAATCAGCTATAAAAAGAATGAAATAATGCCACTTGCAACAATATGGATGGGCCTAGAGATCATTATACTAAGTGCAGTAAGCCAGAGAAAGACAGATGTTCTATAATATCACTTATATGCAGAATCTAACACAAATGAACATATCTACAAAACAGAAAAGGACTTTCAGACATAGTGAACAAACTTGTAATTGTCAACAGTTAGGATGGGTAGGGGAGGAAAAGACTGTGAGTTTGAATTACCAGATGCAAATTATTACACATAGAATGAATAAGCAAGAAGGTCATATTGTATAACAAGTGTACTATATTCAATATTTGGTGATAAACCATAATGGAAAAGAATATGAAAAAGAATATATATATCCAAATCACTTTGCATTACTGCTGAAATTAACACAGTGTTTTAAATCAACTATACTTCAATAAAATTTTTGAAAAAAAATCTTGGTTACTAGCTCAGGGAAGTTTTACTTAAAGCAGAAACAACACAGTAACAGAGACCAAGTTCTATTTCCTTATAACTGACATCAGAGAAGAAATGTCCTAAGTACACTTGGCAAAACGGTCATTTGGGCTTCCCTGCTGACTCAGAAGGTAAAGAACCCACCTGCAATGCGGGAGACATGGGTTTGATCCCTGGGGTGGGAAGATCCCCTGGAGAAGGGAAAGGCTACCCACTCCAGTATTCTGGCCTGGAGAATTCCATGGACTGAGGAGTCTGGCAGGCTACATTACATGGGGTTGCCAAGAGCTGGACAGGACTGGGCGACTTTCAAACACACACAAGCAGTCATTTAGGAATCAAAATTCAGATGTCAACTTTATGCTGCAGGACTGCAAATCTCACAGGATTCCTATTATCTGCCCAGGGATTTGTAAGGACTATATTCAAAATACTGAAGACGATATTTTTTAAAGGCCTCATTAAATCTTCTCATGTTCTTCATACAAAGTCCAGACTTTGTATGTCCAAAAAGCCCATTCTCACCCTCATCAGTACTGCAAGCCACAGTTTTCACTAAATGTAACTCTTATATCATTTATGATTTTAATTATATAAGGCTTATAGTGTTGACTGAGATGTAACTGAAACTATTGCTAAGAGTCATGTTTCAAGTGAGGACATTCCACACAGAATGAATTGTTAGCATGGGCACGTGCTGGTCTCTAGATTTAAAGCTTAAACTACCATAAGCTATCATAGTTTATTCAGCTTCTTTTCTATTTACATTATATTATTTCCAATATTGGCAATTATAAGGAATGTTACAGAGATAACCTTGCTCAAATGTATCCTTACAATGTAAGAGATTCATCTTCAGGGTAGAATCCTACATGTAAGATTTATGAGTCAAAAGTTAAGTTCATGTCTAATTTTGTTCAGTTCGGTCACTCAGTTATGTCTGACTCTTTACGACCCCATGAATCGCAGAACGCCAAGCCTCCCTGTCCATCACCAACTCCTGGAGTTCACCCAAACTCATGTGCATCGAGTAGGTGATGCCATCTAGCCATGTCATCCTCTGTCATCCCCTTCTCCTCCTGCCCCCATCCCTCCCAGCATCAGGGTCTTTTCCAATGAGTCAACTCTTCACATGAGGTGGCCAAAGTATTGGAGTTTCAGCCTCAGCATCAGTCCTTCCAATGAACACCCAGGACTGGTCTCCTTTAGAATGGACTGGTTGGATCTCCTTGCAGTCCAAGGGACTCCCAAGAGTCTTCTCCAACACCACAGTTCAAAAGCATCAATTCTTCAGTGGTATTGTCAAGTGCCTTCCAGAAGGAGTGGACCTGTTTGTATTTCCACCAGCAACAATGAGAATGCCTGATAGCACAGCTTCACCAACACTCTTTTTTTTTCATGTTTAATTTTTTTTTCCAGTTTCACTAGTAAGAAATAGTATCTCTTGTTCTTGATTGTATTTCTGTAAATATGAGTTTGAAATTTTTTCTACATTTTCAAAATCCATTTCTGTCTTTTTTTTTTTGTTGTTGAATTGCCTGTTCATATATTTTTCCTCTCATTATCAGTAATTTGCTTCTTAATGAAACAATTTTAAGTTTCTTGGGTATTAGGAATATTAGTTCTTTGTTTTATATACTACAAACATTTCTTCCCATTTCAATAGTTTTTTTTAATTATTTTAATAGTTGATTTTCATAATACAAGTCTTTAAAAAATAGAGAAAGTTTTACATGTTTAAATTCATTAATCTTTTCATTTTGAGTTATACTTGAAAAGTCTTTCCCTTCACTAAGATTTAAGAGAATTTCACCCATGTTTCCTCTCAAACTTGTATAGCTTTATTTTTTACATTTGTATCCCAAATCTAACAGAACTTCTTTCTTTGTGCAAAATATGGATTTTTTTTCCTATTTACAAATGACAACCAAGGTGTCCAAAAATTTTAATTTAAAGTCTGTTGTTGACATCAAGTTTCTGTTCAGAGATGAGACACTGGAAATGAGTGCTGCCTCCAAGCTTTTGGGCTTCCCTGGTGGCTCAGAGGGTAGAGCATCTGCCTGCAGTGTGGGAGACCTGGGTTCGATCCCTGGGTTGGGAAGATCCCCTGAAGAAGGAGATGGCAACCCACTCCAGTATTCTTGCCTGGAGAAGCCCATGGACAGAGCAGCTTGATAGGCTACAGTCCATGAGGTCACAAAGAGTCAGACAGGACTGAATGACTTCACTTCATTTCTTCACTTCCAAGCTTTTAGAGGAAAAAAGTCAGACCAGGTACAAATACAGAACTTTCCTTGAGCTTACTTAAGCACTGAGGTTGCAGGGCAACAAACTAACCTCAAATCTAAGGAGATGCCTCCAGGGAAAGACTGGACACAGGCAATACCTTATGAAGCAATTGGGTACCAGGAAGAAGTTATTTAGCCTGGGGTGTGATGTGGTCATCAGCAGTACGTTGGTGATGCAGTGTGACACCCATGGGTCCACAGAAATTAACGGAGCACCTTCTTTTCAGCATTTTCTCCTTGAACCCCAGTGGGTGCTCAGAGACATTACTGGGTGAAGTTACAAAGAAAATATTCTTATCTTAGACCTAGAAAGAACACCGGTGGCTCTGGTACGAAGGGCATGCAATTGTACTTGTTCTTTTCTCTACTGTCTCCCCTAAGGAATCAAAGCCTTCATATTGGAGGTAAGAACAGCAAACATTGTCACCCTCGGGCACTGAAGTGAACATCTGAAGGAAAAGAACAGGAAACAAAACTGTCCCCGGAGAAGGAGAAGAAATGTAAGGTAGACCTAGAAATACATCCAGGGAGGGGCGGGGGACCTGAGAAGAATAAATAGCTGAGACTCGGGGATTTGGTGCTTGTCTAAAACTTAGGTTAAATCAGAAATATAAAGCACATTCTTCCCTTAACACCAGGCTAAAAATAGATAGTACTGTCAGTCAGGGTTCTTCAGAGAAACAGAACAAATCGAGTGTGCTTAAAGTATCTCAATATTGCAGCATTTTCTAAGTAACTTTTCAGCCCTAGAATGGCTGCTTTTGCTGTGTTTCTCTACTTACTGCACCCTGCACTTGCCCTTTAGGGGTTGTTCAATGCCTTATGGGCATATTGCATATAAAATATTAGATGCAGCCATGTTTTTATGTTTCTTTTATTTCTCTATAGGATTATAATGTCTAAAATTCCTGGCAGTTTGGTTGTGCTGAACTATATATATTTATTTTCTCCCTTGCCCACGGAGAATTTAGGAGGCTCTTGGATACTTTCTCTTTAAATATTTTTCAGAAGTCAGCAAGTGATCAGATTCTCTGAGGAGGACCAGCTGCGGTGAATCTGGGGCTTCCTTAGCATCTTTATCTGTTTTCTGAGATGTCAGCTCCTTGAGTTCTGTCTTTGATGTTTCCTGGTGCCTTCAAAGTTAACTGTTTATTTTTAACCTAAGTTTTAGAATTATTAGTGATATAGGTTTAGTCGCATATTTTGCTGAGGTCGTTAATAATGTTTATTCCAACTTTTTAATATTGTTTTCTGGATGTACTAATTCTAATCTATGTAGGAATAATTTTGATTTCTAGTACTTGTTCAATTTAAGTTTCTTGTTTATTTTCATTTTCCTTATGGCTCAGATGGTAAAGTGTCTGTCTACAATGCGGGAGACCTGGGTTCGATCCCTGGGTTGGGAAGATCCCCTGGAGAAGGAAATGGCAATCCACTCCAGGACTATTGCCTGGAAAATCCCATGGACAGAGGAGCCTGGTAGACTACAGCCCATGGGGTCGCAAAGAGTCGGACACGACTGAGCGACTACACTTCGAGTGTGAATCAAAAACTAATTATAAAACACAAAAAATGAACATTCCAACTAGTTTTCCATTCAAGAGTATCTTGCTTTTTATTTGATATTCATGATCAAGTTATGCTAGCTATATATGAAGGAATGAAAAATGTAGAAATTAAATAATATTGTCCGTAAAGAATTTGGATATCAGGCTATTCAACTTTAAGCCATTTGGGAAGAGATTTCTAACAAATTTGATATGAAAGTGTTAGCAAATTTTACTGTTTCACTTAAGCTGTTTTAACTGCTGTTGAAAAATAAGGAATAAAAACTAAAGTTGCAAATTATTTTTGTAAGGTCCAAGGGGATTTTCATGATATAGACCTTTTATAAAGTTTCGTTTCACACACTAGAGTTTTGAGAGCTTTGATTTTTAAATACATGACAGAATTCAGCCTTAGAAGGCTGTGCTTTGACACTATAAATCGGTCCCATTGCACACTGAGATTTATCATCATTTATGGGCATCTTACACTCCTGTTAGAAGTTTAAAGCATGACTATTAATACTCGTATTATAGACTTTGAAGAAGCCCCTAGGGTTCATCAGTCAGTGATGCAAGTTGAAACAGTAAATAACTAACTCAATTTCTGAGATAGAGAAGACAGGTTATTTTTGCAGAATTTAACAATCAAGACAAAATTATTGGTCTCATGATGGAAGTTTAAGTCTTATAATTAAGCTTATCACCCTGTGACCTTGTCAAATTGATGAAAGTAGCTGCAGATTCCTAAGTTCCAGGTGGCACAGAGTAGACTGATACAGTGGAAACTGCTAAAGGGCTCTGCCTATTTCAGGGTGTTAAAAACTATACGCTAACATAAATGAATGATTCATGACTCTAAATGATTAAATGTGTGAAAAGAATTTCAGTAAGAAAAATGATTACGATTAGACTATTATCTGGGCCAATTTCTAAAACCTTCGACATTACCAGAATATGTTGAAGTGATATGAAGTGAAAGTTTACAGTTACTTTAGCAAAGATGAAGAATTAAACTCTATAACACTTATTTCAAAACGCTTTATATCATATTAAGGAGTAAATGACCATACTTTAAAAGTTTTTAAGAAGCATAAGATCATTAAACGAACACTTGGCAATCTGACTTGCAAACACTTTCTTGATGAACTTCAGTCTCTTTGGAAGATATTTCAGTTCAGTTCAGTTCAGTTCAGTTGCTCAGTCGTGTCCGACTCTTTGTGAACCAATGAATCACAGCACGCCAGACCTCCCTATCCATCACCACTCCTGGAGTCCACCCAAACTCATATCCATTGAGTCGGTGATGCCATTCAACCATCTAATACTCTGTTGTCCCCTTCTCCTCCTGCCCTCAATCTTTCCCAGCATCAGGGTCTTTTCAAATGAGTCAGCTCTTCGTATCAGGTGGCCAAAGTATTGGAGTTTCAGCTTTAGCATCAGTCCTTCCAGTGAACACCAGGACCAGTCTCCTTTAGGATGGACAGGTTGGATGTCCTTGCAGTCCAAGGGACTCTCAAGAGTCTTCTCCAACACCACAGTTCAAAAGTATCAATTCTTCAGCACTCAGCTTTCTTTATAGTCCAACTCTCACATCCACACATGACCACTGGAAAAATCACAGTCTTGACTAGATGGACCTTTGTTGACAAAGTAATGTCTCTGCTTTTTAGTATGCTGTCTAGATTGGTCATAACTTTCCTTCCAAGGAGTATGCGTCTTTTAATTTCATGGCTGCAATCACCATCTGCAGTGATTTTGGAGCCCAAAAAGTCTAACACTGTTTCCACTGTTTCCCCATTTATTACAGACCATTTTTCTAAGAGCCTGTGGCTGTCGCATATGGTGGGAAAAGACCAGGAAAGTGAACCTCTTTGGAGTCTGATATAAACGATGGATATGGACTGTTAAACACTGAACATGAAAGTCTATACACATAGATCATCAACTTTTACACATATACTTTGATTTAAAAGAATAAATAACAATTAAATCCTTACCAGAGAAATATCATTGCTAACTGAAAAACTACTTCTACTGTATAACTCCTGAACTTAGCCATCATCAGATCGTAATCCGACATGTCACATACATGGTTTTTGCCCTTGACATTCCATTTTCTTGCCAGTTAGAGGTAATACAGGTTAGCAGCTTTACTCTGGTTAAGTCTATATAATGAGGCAGGTAATGAGGTCCCAGCAGGTGAGTCATGCCTTCCAGGATCTCATGTGGTGAAGCAGCCACACAGATCAACACTAGTATTTGCTACTTCGAGCGCCTCTCTCTGCCTGCTGTTTCAGCAGCTAATAATGCGAGGGGTTCACTGCAGAAAAGTTCGTCTTTTAATCACCTATTCCCCAAAGTATGTGTTGCTCATATGAGTGCTTTAACCTGAAACATATTTTGCAGCTCCCCCGAGGATACAGACATATAAGTTGAAGCTCAGACGTTACCAAGTGTACCCTAATTTAAAGTTATTATGCTTTGTTTTTCAAATATAAGAGGGCTACTTACAGACTTGGCATATAGACTCTGTGTGCATATGCTCCGTCTCTCAGCCGTGTCCGACCCTGCGACCCCATGACCTCTTGCCTGCCAGTCTCCTCTGTCTATGGGATTTCCTGGTAAAGAACACTGGAGTGGGTTGCCATGCACTCTTCCAGGGTACCTTCCCTACCCAAGGGTTGAACCCACATTTCCTGCGTCTCCTGTACTGGCAGGAGACTCT
>SJYT01018500.1:4399-40426 GCA_006410635.1 Cephalophus harveyi
AAAAATAATAAAATGTAGGAAACTAAGTGAATTTAGTAAAGATTTGCCTCAAAAGGATTTATATTTTCTCAGTGAAACACAATTGTCCTTTGTAATTTTGAAAATAATTTCACATTCACTGTATTATTTGATCTTTACTAAATTTCACTGCAGTAGATAATGCTATCAATACATTAATTTTGCAAATGAGAAAATTGAACATTAGAAGAATTATCTTTTTGAACATATGGATTTAAATATTCATTCTTGCAACAAATCTTTATTGAAAAACCATTATATGCTGGGCATGCTCTGATCACTAAACAAACAAAAAAGTCGAGTCCTAATGGAGGAGCTTGCATTTTAAAAGGAAAGACAAACAGAAGCCAAATGCGTAAATAAACATGTAGCATTAAGTGTTGGTAAAGAAGGTGAAGGAAAAAGAATCTGGGAAGAACAGAGTATGATATGAGGGTACATAAAGATAAGATGGGTACAAAAACCTTTTGAGAAAGTGCCGCTTGAGCAAAGATATGTATTAGTATTAAGTAATGTATTAAGCTATGTGAATATATGAGAGAAGAGCAATGTGGCAACAAAAAAAATTAGAGCAGGAGGCTTTGAATTTGGAGCATGTTTAGCTTGCTGCAGGTGAATAATGAAGGTTTTAAGTGCTATGGGAATGTGTCAAGAATTTATTCTGAGAGATATGAGAAGCCATTAGAGAATTTTTAGCAGTGAAATATTTATCATGTTTAAATTTTTAAAAGCTCACTCTGTAATTAGGAGACCAAAATCTAAATGTGTGTACTGACCAATCAGAATGGTCAACATCTATAAACATCTGGCAGTTTCATACTGTTGAACAAAAAGATGAATATCAATCAAACTGCTAAAGAGAGAGAGGGAATAATAAATATATCATTCTAAATGCTGATTGAGAATTAGTAAGAATGGTAGACATTTGACTGAAAACGAGTACTTTTGATCTGGTATTCTTTTTATTATCATATTCTATCTCATATTACTAAACAAAACACTACACAACAGAATTTTCAAATTTATTTTTTACACAAATACAAGACAGAAATCTTAAAAACATTGCAATTCCATTAACCCCTTATTCTTTCAATCAATTTTTAGCAATATAACCAATAAAAAATCAGAAATGGAACTTAGAAAATAAGCACAGTAATTATAGCTCTATGTAAAGTAGTAGGAGTATAAGCTAAAGGAAAGTAACGAAGAAAAACAGGTAATGGAATAAAACAAGTTACAATGTATTATGATCAGGTGATGAATATCATAGTCATTAATATCTGCATTATCACTGACTATTTAACATTAATATGTTTAGGATTTATTTAAGGTTTAAATGGTGTCACAAAATAGCAGATGAGATAAAATGCTGACCAATTTTTAAGATGTGTTTCCAAACATTGGTTACAATTACAAAACTATCAAAAGTAAGAATAAAAGATAGGAATGCAGTCAAATGTTAATTTTTTGTAAATCTCTTCTGCCTTATGGATGCACTGATTTTATCAGAATGTCACTGCTGCTGCTAAGTTGCTTCAGTTGGGTCCGACTCTGTGCAACTCTATAGACGGCAGCCCAGCAGGCTGCCCCCGTCCCTGGGATTCTCCAGGCAAGAACACTGGAGTGGGTTGCCATTTCCTTCTCCAATGCATGAAAGTGAAAAGTGAAAGTGAATTCACTCAGTCATGTCCAACTTGGAGCGACCCCATAGACTGCAGCCTACTAGGCTCCTCTGTCCATGGGATTTTCTAGGCAAGAGTACTGGAGTAGGGTGCCATTGTCTTCTCCATTTATCAGAATATGAGAATATAAAATTGAAAATGAATCCACTTGCTATGTATTATATAGATGTCTATCATCTTTTACTGTGTGGATCACAATAAACTGTGGAAAATTCTGAAAGAGATAGGAATACCAGACCACCTGACTTACCTCTTGAGAAACCTATATTCAGGTCAGGAAGCAACAGTTAGAACTGGACATGGAACAACAGACTGGTTCGAAACAGGAAAGGAGTACGTCAAGGCTATATATTGTCACCCTCCTTATTTAACGTATATGCAGAGTACATCATGAGAAATGGTGGGCTGGAAGAAGCACAAGCTGGAATCAAGATTGCTGGGAGATATATCAAAAACCTCAGATATGCAGATTGCACCACCCTTATGTTAGAAAGTGAAGAGGAACTAAAAAGCCTCTCGATGAAAGTGAAAAGAACAGAGTGAAAAAGTTGGCTTAAAGCTCAATATTCAGAAAACTAAGATCATGGCTTCTTGTCCCATTACTTCATGGGAAATAGATGGGGAAACAGTGGAAATAGTGGCTGACTTAATTTTGGGGGGCTCCAAAATCACTGCAGATGGTGATTGCAGCCATGAAATTAAAAGACGCTTACTTCTTGGAAGGAAAGTTATGAAAAACCTAGATAGCATATTGAAAAACAGAGACATTACTTTGCCAACAAAGGTCCATCTAGTCAAGACTATGTTTTTTCCAGTAGTCATGTATGGATGTGAGAGTTGGACTATAAAGAAAGCTAAGTGCCAAAGAATTGATGCTTTTGAACTGTGGTGTTGGAGAAGACTCTTGAGAGCCCCTTGGACTACAAAGAGATTCAACCAGTCCATTCTAAAGGAGACTGGTCCTGGGTGTTCTTTGGAAGGAATGATGCTGAAGCTGAAACTCCAGTACTTTGGCCACCTCATGCAAAGAGTTGACTCATTTGAAAAAGTCCTGATGCTGGGAGAGACTGGGGGCAGGAGGAGAAGGGGTTGACAGAGGATAAGATGGCTGGATAGCATCACCGACTCAATAGACATGAGTTTGAGTGAACTCCGGAAGTTGGTGATGGACAAGGAAGCCTGGCGTGCTGCAATTCAAGGGGTCGCACACAGTTCAAGAGTCGGACATGACTGAGCAACTTTAATGACTGATTGTCTTTCACTTAGTAACATTGTTGAAAAGATTTTACTATAGAATACAGAAGGCTGGAGAATAGAGGGATAATTAGATGACAACAGTATGGCAAAAAGTACTCTGTGGAAAAGCAGGGGAAAAAATAGAATTGAGAAAGATAGAAATCCCAGGAAAGCTGGTTCACTTCTCTCTACCTCCCCTCTTTAACTAAGGGCCATTGGTTTGCAAGGAGCCTGTTAAGTGTCTGTGGACTTGATAAAGTCCAGAGGGTTTCTAAAGGAAGGAAAGTCTCAAGATTACCTTGCAGCAGCTTCCTGGAATCCACTTGATATAGTTCTGCCTTGTATATATATCCCTGTCCACAACTCAGTGCAATGGAATCCTCATTTTTGATTATGAATGGGCATGGGACAAGGTTCAAGACAATTATGGTCATCAATACTATATAGCCAGGCCAAGTAGGGCCAATCAAGTCCTTTCCCAGGAGCTTTACTATCATAAGCAATTGATAGGAAAATTTCCTTTCCTTTGGCTAGCTGTATGGAAATGACTTGAGAGTTGTTCTTTTCTGCCTCAATGATTGTCTATTCAGTAAGAGAAACAAAGCCTAACTGTGGAGAAATAGAAAAACAACATTTAAACAGAAAGAGAGAAACAATGATAAAACACAAGTCCTATCAATAGATTCCAGACTCTCAAGTTCCCAGCTTCTTCAGGTCCATTTAGTTTCCCATCTGATGTGTCAATAAATAGATACACAAGCTAAGAGGTATTAACTGTGCCAAGATTTAACTGTTCATAGTGTTGAAGTAGAAACCACAATTATAAGGAAGTTTAAGAAAGATTGAATATTTTGGCATTATAAAACATAGAAGCTAAAAATAAGCTTGTATTTAACAAGCGAGAGGGGACATATAAAAATGGTCAAGTATCATTCTTCTTGATCTGTCCCTGATGTCTCATAGTATATTCATTATCTGAATATTCAGGTTTAACATTACCAAGTCAGTGCAAGTAAACTGATAGTTTAACATTCTCTTACGTTCTACATGGTTACATTTATAGTACTAGCCATCTTTTACAAAAATATATTGTGCACTAGTAATGGCTCTGCTTGGAAAATTTCTTTTTAATCTTAGTGTAAAAAAGAGCTTTTGTTTATAGCCACATGCAAAATCTAAAAATATTCTCTTACATTTTGATTTAGAAAATACAAGAGACCAAGAAGTACAAATTATTGCTAAGAACAACTATGAAGGATTCAGCAAAGAGATTGCCATCAGCCATTATGGGAGAATAGATGAGTGTATAAGGAAAACAATGACTGCACATCCACCTAATTATTACAATACGTATGTTAGTAATTCCTTTTGATTCCATCCTTGTGATAAAGGCAATTAGAGACATCCACATCTAAGTTGTACATGATACAATGAGGACATTTAAACCCTGAAGAAATGATTTTAAACTACTTTTAAATGTTAGAGTTTTAGAGTATTTTGCAAAATCTGCAGTTTTATTACTGCATTGTTTGATTTACCCCATGGAAGCAGACACAATATCCTTTCCCAATAAGAAACTACTAAAATTAGCTAAGGGGCAATAAATGCCACATTAAAGACAGTATCATTGCAGAAACAAATCCCCAGCATATTATCTCTTATTTTTCCTTTTAACACTGATCTACAGTTCTGCAGGCTATAGTGCTTGGAGCCATTTACCCTCTACAATTGCTCTAATTATATCTATCAAATGTGATGCATGTTTAATTGCATTTTAATAGGACGATAGCTCCTTGTTTAGCAGCAAGTTTAACAGGAGAGTAATTTATTGCTGATAAAGTATGGGGTCTTCAGTTCTTTCTACTAAATAAGAATTGGAAATGTGTTTGAAAACTGATGTCTTGGGTGAAGTTTCTCTTCTGAAAGCAAATCTCTATAAATCAAAGTGGGTGATTATTTTGCCTATGTAATGAATGGATTGAGAACAGATATTAAAATGTTTAATAGCCTTGCCTTTGAAAAATGTTGAAAAGAGTGCTGCCTAAAATTTTATTCAAATTAATTAGATATTGGGTGCAAATTTTCATGATAAGGTTGTAATAACAGGTACATTTGCTTCTTGAGGGAAGTATAAGCCAAGAACAAACAAATTTTGTGAAAACGTGAACAAACTAGCTGACCAAAGTTGTAGTGTTCATCAAAACACCAAAACACTGACATGTAAAGAAAGTGAAGAATTTTTAAACAGCAATTTCAAAGCAATTTAATCCATTATCATTTTAGGTTCTAGACATTTTCCTAAGAATATATTAGAAGCTTTTTAGCTATATTAATGCAGAATGGTACTTTATGTGTCTGAGACAATCACAATCTTTTTTTTTTTTTACTATGATACCAAAAGCTTATCTATCTCAAGTGAGTTGGTATGAATTTTTACAGTAGTAATAGAACAATGAGTAGGGGTTAATCATTACATTGTCAGAACAGTCCCCTAAATAGTTGAGTAGTAATTTGAGATATCTTTTGAAAAGCAGATACTACAGGAGTCAAGAGGAAGTAGGGCTTCAATAACAGTGTGCTTTTATCATTAATACATATGTATGTATTCTTTAACAAATTAAACAAGATAGTCAAAGCTATGGTGCTTCCAATAGTCATATATGGATATAGGAATTGGACCATAAAGAATGCTTAGCACTGAAGAATTCATGCTTTCACACTGCAGTGCTGGAGAAGACTCAGGAGAGTTCCTTGGACTGCAAGGAGATCAGAGCAGTCAATCCTAAAGGAAAGCACCCCTGAGTATTCAGTAGAAGGACTGTTGCTGAAGTTGAAGCTCCAATACATTGATCACCTGATATAAAAAGCTGACTTGCTGGAAAAAACCCTGATGCTAGGAAAGACTGAGGGCAAGAGAAGAAGGAGGTGAAAGAGAATGGGGTGGTTGAATGGGATTACTGACTCAATTGATTATTATTGACTATGCCAAAGCCTTTGATTGTGTGGATCAAAAGAAACTGTGGAAAATTCTTAAAGAGATGGGAATATCAGACCACCTGATCTGCCTCCTGAGAAATCTGTATGCAGGTCAAGAAGAAACACTTAGAACTGGACATGGAACAACAGACTGGTTCTAAATCAGTGAAGGACTACATCAAGGCTGTATATTGTCACCCTGCTTATTTAACTTATAAGCAGAGTACATCATGAGAAACTCTGGGCTGGAGGAAGAACAAGCTGGAATCACGATTGCCAGGAGAAATATCAATAACCTCAGATATGCAGATGATACCACCCTTATGGCAGAAAGTGAAAAAGAACTAAAGAGCCTCTTGATGAAAGTGAAAGAGGAGAGTGAAACAGCTGGCTTAAAACTCAACATTCAGAAAACTAATATCATGGCATCTGGTCCCATCACTTCATGGGAAATAGATGGGGAAACAGTGGAAACAGTGACAGACTTTATTTTGGGGGGCTCCAAAATCACTGCAGATGGTGATTGCAGCCATGAAATTAAAAGACATTTCCTCCTTGGAAGAAAAGCTATGACCAACCTAGACAGCTTATTAAAAAGCAGAGACATTACTTTGCCAACAAAGTTCCAGTCAAAGCTATAGTTTTTCCAGTAGTCATGTATGGATGTGAGAGTTGGAGTATAAAGAAAGCTGTGTGCCAAAGAATTGATGCTTTTGAACTGTGGTGTTGGAGAAGACTCTTGAGAGTCCCTTGGACAGCAAGGAGATCAAACCAGCTAATCCTAAAGGAAATCAGTCCTGAATATTCATTGGAAGGACTGATGTTGAAGCTGAAGCTCCACTATTTGGCCACTTGGTGGAAAAAGTTGTCATTACAAAAGAGCTGGATGCTGGGAAGATCGAAGGCAGGAGAAGGGGACAATAAAGGATGAGATGATTGGATGGCATCACCGACTCAATGGACATGAGTTTGAGGAAACTCTGGGAGTTGGCGATGGATAGGGAGGTCTGGTGTGCTACAGTCCATGGGGTCGCAAAGGGTCAGACACGACTGAGCAACTGAACTAAACTGAACTGAATTGACTCAATGCACGTGAGTTTGAGCAACTCTGAGAGATAGTGAAGCACAGGGAAGCCTGGTGTGCTGCAGTTCATAGGGTTGCAACATGACTTAGTGACTGAACAACAACTACAACAATTAGGTATTATCATTTTCATCCTTTCAAGTTTCACAACAATGGAAATTGATTAAAGTTAACACATATTAGAAGAGTTGATGAAATAAACTTTGAGAATTTCAGTTGAATCACAAGTCATTACATATGTTTGGTGCTAACATCCTGTCTCTCATACTATTTATTCCATGAAATATATAAAGCTACTTCAAAAAATATCTCATTAATACTTATCCACCTTCTGTGCTTAATTGTATAAAGAAGCAAAGCAATAGCAAATTCAATTATGAAAACAAGAGTCACTATGTGATGTGCAGGTGCTGGTAAAATAAAAAAATACAGTACGGTCTTTAAAAAAAATCAATTAGGATATTCAAGACTACATTTTCTAGTACCTTAGATCATAAAGTTCAGGATCAGTATTTATCTGTTCAATCAGATTTTGATCAAAAGCATGATAATAGGTTCTGTATATATGAATGTTGCCTACATCATTGTACTTTGAATTCCGACATGATTTTGAAGCCTGCAAAGCATAAGTACTTGGCATTCATTTTCTCTCTCACATTCTATATGTAGAGCATGGCATGAACAAATTTCTATAACCTCCTGTAGCAAGAGTGTAAATCAAGGAGTTACGTGGTAGAAAGCAAAGGGAAATGAATGACCTGTGCTCTTAATTAGGCCAGATAGTTCTTGCAGAGAAAGAATATATACATAAAACATAACTCTACAAGAGAGCTTATGAAAATGTCAATTGAATTTAGATCTGCTTTTAAGCACTACAGGAAACAGATTTCTAGCCAACTTTTACATAGAATACTGAAAATGTTCACTATGTTACCATTCACCTTCAAGTGTTTATGAATTTGTTACACACCCACACCCAACATTTCCAGTGAAACCTATCTTTTTCCATCTGGTTCATCAAACCATTCAGAGCTAACATCTTCTACAGAGGTGCGCATGACAGGGTATACATACGCATGGCATTTTAAGCTGTGATCTCTATGTTTCTGTCTCTGGCTCTGCCAATTATAGGTTGCATGATTTTGAATACATTACTCAATACCTATGAGACTAGCTATCCACATCTGTAAGATGTGGATTATAATGTTGTATTAAAATGAATGTTGAATTGAATGAATTTAATGTTGTATTAAAATGAATGTTGTTTTATTAAAAGAAGTAAAACTTTTACTTATTGGCACACTCCCTGGCTCACAGTAAGTGCTCGGGCATTGGTTGGTTGGTGCTGGTAATGGTCCTATAAGCAGCTCTCTATAAGCTTTTATTCAAGTTGAATCTGGGACCAGCACACACTGAACACCTTCATTGTAACTATGGACTTTCTTGGACAGAACTACTGTTGTCTAACTGCTCCTTGCACTTGGAAGCTGATATGGCTTGATGAGGGAAAGTAATGACAACCAAACATTCCTGATATTCAATGTTTGTGCTTTTGTTTTGTTTTTCTGGATGATTAAGATAAACACAAAGTTGAAAGGATATGAGTAAGATGTATTTATCTAGGATTATGGCTGATATTAACTTGGTCTTCTATGCAATGTGTTCTATGGCCTAATAATATCATTTAATATGAGTATTTTTTTGGTTAATTATTAGTAAGAAAAACTGTTAGCCTTTTATTTTTGATTATTCTAATTAGTAAATCAAATCTTTATGAAAACCAACAAGATTTAACTCAACTTCAAAGTCATGCAATTAATTTTGTGCATTTAGTTTGGCAATGATTTCTTGGCTATGATACCAAAAGCACAGACAACAACAACAGAAAAGGACAAATGAGCCTACATCAAACTAAAAAGCTTTTATATCAAAATGGAATAAAAGGGAAACTTACTGAATAGGAGAAAATATTTTCAGACCATGTATGTGATATGGCATTAATATTAAAAATATGTAAAGAATTTTTACAACTCAGTAGGAAAACAACAAAAATAAAACAAATAACCAAATTCAAAATGAGCTTAAAAAGTAAAAAAATACATACAAATAGTAAACAGGCATATAAAAAGGTGCTCAACATCACTGATTGCTAGGAAAAAGCAAATCAAAACCACAGTGAGATATCACCTATCACCTCATACTTGCTAAGATAGCTATTGTAAAAAAAAAAAAAAAACAACAAAAAAACAGCTAAGATGCAGAGAAAAGGGAACCCTTGTACACTGTTTTGGCAAGTGTAAGTTGGGACATCCATTATAGAAAACAATATGAAAGTTGCTCAAAATATTAAAAATAAAATTAGCATATGAATCAGTGATATATTTCTGGGTATATAAATCCAAAAGTATTGAAATCAATATTTTGAAGAGATACCTGCACTTCTGTGTTCATTACACATTTATTCATAATGGCCAAGATATGGAAAAGACCCAAATGTCCATCAAAAGATAAATGGATAAATGTGATATATACATATAGCAGGATGTTATTCAGCCTTTAGAAGGAAGGAAATCCTCCAAAATTGAACAACATTGATAAATCCTGAAGATGTTATGCTAAGTGAAATAAGTCAGTCACAGAAGGACAAGCATTGAATGATTCCACTTTACAGGTATCTAAAATATTCAAACCTATAGAAATTTATAGAAACAGAGAATAGAATGGTGGTTGCCTGGAGTTGAAGGAGGGGTAAATAGTGAGTTGTTCAATGGCTATAAATTTTTAGTTATGCCCAACGGAGAAGGCAATGGCAACCCACTCCAGTACTCTTGCCTGAAAAATCCAACGGATGGAGGAGCCTGGTAGGCTGCGGTCCATGGGGTCGCTAGGAGTCGGACAGGACTGAGCGGCTTCACTTTCACTTTTCACTTTCCTGCACTGGAGAAGGAAATGGCAACCCACTCCAGTATTCTTGCCTGGAGAATCCCAGGGACGGGGAAGCCTGATGGGCTGCCGTCTATGGGGTCGCACAGAGTCGGACACGACTGAAGCGACTTAGCAGCAGCAGCAGCAGCAGCACAATGAACAAGCTGTATCGATCTACTGTGAAACATAGTGCCTACAGTTAACAATGCTGTACTGTACACTAAATAGATTTGTTAAGAATGTAGATCTCACATTGTATGTGTGTGCTCATTCGTCCGACTCTTTGTGACCCCATGGACTGTAGCCCACCAGGCTTGTTTGTCTTTGGAATTTTTTAAGCAGGAATATTGGAGTGGATTGCCACTTGCTACTCCAGAGGATCTTCCCAACCTAAGGATCAAACCTGTGTCTCCTGTGTCTCTTACACTGGTAGATGGATTCTTTACCACTGCACCACCTCATGTTAGTGCTCTTAAAACACACACACAACAAAGGGTGTGAGGAAACTTTTGGAGGTGATGGTCATATTTATTGCTTTGACTGCAGCTGTGGTTTCATGGATATATGTGCATGTGTGTTAGTCACTCAGTGTGTCCGACCCTTTGCAACCCCATGGACTGTAGCCCGCCAGGCTCCTTTGTCCATGGAATTCTCCAGGCAAAAATTCTGGAGTGGGTGGTCATTCCCTTCTCCAGGGGATTTTCCTGACCCAGGGATCGAGCTCAGGTCTCCTGCACTGTAGGTAGATTCTTTACCATCTGAGCCACCAGGGAAGCCTGGCGTGTACATATGTATGCATATGCATATATACACAGTGTATGCATATGTCCAAACTATCAAATTGTATAATTACATATGTGCAGATTTTTATATTAATCACATGTCAATAAAGCTGTCAGTTAAAAACTAAAATACATTTATAATTGGGTATTTGAGTTTAGGGTTTGTAAAGACATGCACTGAGGTCAAATGTACTGAGTTTGAATTTTATTTCCACTGTTTATGACCCATAAGGTCATAAACAATGGGTAAGGTGGTTAACCTGATTGAAACTAAGTTTACCCACATTTAAAATAAGAATATTGATAGTACACCCCAAGAGCATTATTCCATGGTTTAGAGGAGACTGTGTGTGAAGCATTTCACATAGTCCATGATATATTCTAAGTGCTCAGTAAGTTTCAGCTATTACTATTATCCACAACACAAATTAGAATTTCCTTGAGTTTTGAAATTATTATTAGTCAAATGCTTGAGATCTATATGAGGCCAATTGAACCAAGAATTTCTGGTGAGGAGATTCAGGCAAGTACATGCTTTTAAAATTCTCCACAGGCTTTTCTTTTTTTTTTTTTAAGTGATAAATATATTTTATTATATTATTTAACAAGTAGCCTTCATGTAAGCAGTTCAAATGTTCCTAGAGAAGCTCAGTGACTTTAGATGACAATTACTGATACAAATTTATTTTTATTTTTTTTTTACTTTATTTTACTTTACTGTATTGGTTTTGCCATGCATCAACATGAATCTGCCATGGGTGTACATGTGTTCCCAATCCTGAACCCCCCACCCACCTCCCTCCCCATACCATCTTTCTGGGTCATCCCAGTACACCAGTCCCAAGCATCCTTAATCCTGCATCGAACCTAGACTGATGGTTCATTTCTTATATGATATTATACATGTTTCAATGCTATAGGCTTTTCTTATGGTATTCAGGACAAGAAGAAAACTGATAGAGTAGAGAAACACTAGAAGTAAGTATAGACAAGACCATGGTTGACATGGTAGGTTAGAAAAAGGTAGGAGTTAAGGAGTATCCATGTAGTTTCTTTTTATCATAGGATGGACTACAGTAACAATTACTGAAAAAAACAAATGCAGAGAAAGCATGTTTTTGGTGAGAATGTGGATTCTGCTTGAATGTGCTGAGTTTGATGATCCTATTATACATGCAAGTGCAGAGTTAGGGGAGGCAGCTAGGTTTGAGATCTGGGACTCAGAGGGAGGAAAAACATATGGTATGAGGCTGTAAAGCTAGAAAGCTTTGTCTATAGATAGATGGCATGTGATACTATGGGAGAGGATGCAGTCTACAGAAAAAAAAAAAAAAACAAACCAAAAAAAACCCAAACCGTGAAAAGGCTATCAACATTAAATCCCAAGGAATTTCAACATTGAATATTTAGATAAAGTAGTAGGAACCTAGAGAGAAAACTCAGAATGAACCTTGTGGTGTATTCAAAGTCAAGGGAATAGATTTCAGTAAGGGGACTGTGGTCAAATATGTTTGCTTTTGCTAAGAGATGTATTGAATGTGTTCACTTTTTCATCTGAAAAAATTCAGGTGTCCTGCAGTTCAAATTCTGCCTATCTCTTGTTTACACTGAAACAGCACAAGGGGTGTCCAGAGGAAAATGAAAGCAACAAAGAATAATAATATATAGTTCTACCAAAATTTCCTTGGATATTTTACTTCTTGCCTTCTCACATTTTCTCCTCAAATTCATATCTCTTCACCTCTCAGTCCTTCAACATTCATATCCCACTTATTCTTAACTGATGGACTGATTTGTTTTTACTAAGAACACAGAAGCAAATAGAGACAACTGTTTTGTCTCCTAATTTCTTCTCTGTAGCCTATCTGCATCAATGCTTGCAATGTTTCTTTCATTCCTGTTACCATGGAGAAACAGCCTTACCCTTGTCTTATGACAACCTCTCCAGTTTTAAACTGAATCGTTTTATTCCATTAAAGTCAGCTATTGCTATGACCCTCCCTCCATCTTGCATCACCATTTCCCCCATTTGTCTTAAATTCTTTAATCTGCTCCCTTAACGTATTTTTGTATAACAACATGCAAGCAAATCTCCCATCTTAAAAATCAATATCCTTTTTTGACCCCCAAATGCCTTTATCTATCTAGTCATTTATTTTTCTTCTTTAGTGCAAACTTAAAAAAAAATCCTTTTTTAGAGTACTTTTAAGTTCATAGCAAAATTGAGGCTAAGGTAAAGAGATTTGCCATATATCTCTTCACCCTACACCCCCACATGTAGAATCTCTCCCATTATCAACATTCCCTGCCAGTGTGGTGCATTTATTACAATCTATTTGACACATCATAATCATCCCAAATCCATAGTTCACATTAGGGTTCATCCTTGGTGTTGTACATTGCACACACTTAGACAAAGAGTGACATGTACCCATCATTATAGTATCACACATAGTACTTTCACTGTCCTAGAAATCCTTTATACTCTGCTTATTCATTCCTTCCCTCATCTTCCAATCCCTGGGAACCATTGATCTCTTTACTGTCTCCATATTTTCTTTTCTGGAATGTCATATAGTGGAAATCATACAGTATGTAGCTTCTTTAGGTTGGTTTCTTTCACCTAGTAATATGTATTTAAGTTTCTGTTATGTCTTTTCATGGTTTAATAGCTCATATCTGTGTGTCTACAGGTATTCTCTCTTTATACTGCTACAGTTCATTTACATATTTTATTAACATTTAGCCTTTCTTTTGATACTGGCCAATTTTTATAGGTGCAAAATATACTTTAATTATGTTAATCTTTTATGTCATTGATTTTTCTTTAAAAAAATGCTATTTTATTCCTTTTTTTCTTTTATTCAATGGGGTTTTTGTTCCTGCCATTTCAGTGAAGTTATTCTTGTCAGCATTACTAACAGACACATTCATGTCAAATCCTGTAGCAAATACTCACACATTTTTAATCTACTTATGATACGACTGTCCACATCCACTTTCTTCAGATACTTTCTTACTTGGTTTTTAGCACATTACTCTTATCAATTGTATTTTTTTCCCATAGTTTCTCCTGAGTTCCCTTTTATGCTTCCTCCTCTTTATGGACACCCCTAAATATTGGAATAACCCTACTACTACTTTTCATTAACTCACAAGTGTTTTGCAAATTTTTGTTATTTATATTACCTCCTTTTGTGACCATATCTTATATCACAGCTTCACATTCCATCTCTAGACTGAAAATTCCTGTTTATATCACAAAATCTGACCTTTCCACTGGGCACCAAAGTCACATTTACTCACTCCTTTTTGATATTTCTGATTCTAAAACTAATAGTCATGTGTAACCTAATAAGACCAAGGCAGAATTATTCATCCACCTCCTACCAATGTCCAACCGTCCTGCCTTTATTAGTTCTTCATCTCTATTCACAGTACCATCATTGACATAGTTTTTGGAATCAAACTTTTCAAAGAATTTCTTGATTGTTGTCATTCTTGCAAACCAAACTTGTTTTGCTTCAGGGACTTTATGTGTATTGTTCTTATTTCTAGAATGTTGTTAAAAACCAACTTCTTGAGACTCAGAATTTCTCATTATCTGAGTAACTATTTAAACGTTTTTTTCTCAGAGAGGTTTTCCTTGAAAAATGTATCTGAAAGAGCCTATTTCTCAATTATCCTCTGTGCACATATGCAATGCTACTCTTTTCATAACATTGTTTAATCATCTGAAAATTGCTTATGGGTTTATGTATCTTCTGTCTCCTTATTGGAGACAAAATACCAATATGTACAAATATAATGATGGGGAGAGCTCTGTTGGTGTAGTACAACACTCTTGACTCATTATCTGAATAATTATGTATAGATCAGGGCTTAGCTGGAATCAAGATTGCCGGGAGAAATATCAATAACCTCAGATATGCAGATGACACCACTCTTATGGCAGAAAGTGAAGAGGAACCAAAAAGCCTCTTGGTGAAAGTGAAAGAGGAGAGTGAAAAAGTTGGCTTAAAGCTCAACATTCAGAAAACTAAGATCATGGCATCTGGTCCCATCACTTCATGGGAAATAGATGGGAAAACAGTGGAAACAGTGTCAGACTTTTATTTTTTTGTGCTCCAAAATCACTGCAGATCGTGATTGTAGTCATGAAATTAAAAGACGCTTACTCCTTGGAAGAAAAGTTATGACCAATCTAGAAAGCATCTTGAAAAGCAGAGACATTACTTTGCCAACAAAGGTCCATCTAGTCAAGGCCATGGTTTTTCCAGTGGTCATGTTTGGATGTGAGAGTTGGACTGTGAAGAAAGTTGAGTGCTGAAGAATTGATGCTTTTGAACTGTGGCGTTGGAGAAGACTCTTGAGAGTCCCTTGGACCGCAAGGAGATCCAACCAGTCCATTCTGAAGGAGATCAGCCCTGGGATTTCTTTGAAGGGAATGATGCTGAAGCTGAAACTCCAGTACTTTGGCCACCTCGTGCAAAGAGTTGACTCATTGGAAAAGACTCTGATGCTGGGAGGGATTGGGGGCAGGAGGAGAAGGAGACGACCGAGGATGAGATGGCTGGATGGGATCACCGAGTCGATGGACATGAGTTTGAGTGAACTCCGGGAGTTGGTGATGAACAGGGAGGCCTCGCGTGCTGCGACTCATGGGGTCGCAAAGAGTCAGACACGACTGAGTGACTGAACTGAACTGAGGGCTTATATATATATAGCTGAAAGACAATATGAATAAAAGGATGCTACAAGTGCAAAAACAGGTGAAAAGTAATCAGAGCAAGAGAGATTGAGTAGGTGTCATTATTAAGGACAACAAACCAAAAGAGAGAGCAAGAGAACTTAGATACTGAGGAGCAAATGCTTTGTGTCATAAGTATAGAACTGCCCACTGAAGTGCAGGTGTCTCATGTGTGGCTGATGGACATGGATTTGGACATGAACATGATTGTGTTCAGTTCAGTTCAGTCGCTCAGTTCTGTCTGACTCTTTGTGACTCCATGGAATGCAGCACGTCAGGCCTCCCTGTCCATCCAACCGTCTCATCCAACCGTCTCATCCTCTGTTGTCCCCTTCTCCTCCCACCTTCAATCTTTCCTAGCATCAGGGTCTTTTCCAATGAGTCAGTTCTTTGTATCTGGTGGTCAAAGTATTGGAGTTTCAGCTTCAGGATTAGTCCTTCCAATGAATATTCAGGACTGATTTCCTTTAGGATTTTCCCTTGAAGGCCAAGGGACTCTCAAGAGTCTACTCCAACACCATAATTCAAAAGCATCAATTTTTTGGCTTACAGCTTTCTTTATATTCCAACTCTCACATTCATACATGACTATTAGAAAAACCATAGCCTTGACTAGAAGGACATTTGTTGGCAAAGTAATGTCTCTGCTTTTTAATAAGCTGTCTAAATTGGTCATAACTTTTCTTCCAAGGAGCAAGCATCTTTTATTTAATTTTTTTTCATGTTCATAAATCTGACTTTATTATTTATTTTTCCATCTATTTCCATTTTTAATCTGTATATCCTTGTGTATTTTTTAAATATGAATTTATTTATTTTAATTGGAGGTTAATTACTTTACAATATTGTATTGGTTTCATGGCTGCAGTCACCATCTGCAATGAGTTTGGAGCCCCCAAAAATAAAGTCTGACACTGTTTCCACTGTTTCCCCATCTATTTGCCAAGAAGTACTGTGACCAGATGTCATGATCTTAGTTTTCTGAGTATTGAGTTTTAAGCAAACTTTTTCACTTTCCTCTTTAAGTTTCATCAAGAGGCCCTTTAGTTCTTCTTTGATTTCTGCCATAAGAGTGGTGTCATCTGCATATCTGAGGTTATTGATATTTCTCCTGGCAATCTTGATTCCAGCTTGTGCTTCATCCAGTCCAGCATTTCCCATGATATACTCTGCATATAAGTTACATAAGCAGGGTGACAATATACAGCCTTGACATACTCCTTTCCCAACTTGGAACCAGTCTGTTATTTCATGCTTGTGTTGTTGCTGCTGCTGCTGCTGCTGCTGTTAAGTCACTTCAGTCGTGTCTGACTCTTTGCGACCCCATAGACAGCAGCCCATCAGGCTCCCCCATCCCCAGGATTCTCCAGGCAAGAACACTGGAGTGGGTTGACATTTCCTTCTTCAATGCAGGAAAATGAAAAGTGAAAGCAAAGTCGCTCAGTCGTATCCAACTCCTAGCGACTCCATGGACTGCAGCTTACCAGGCTCCTCTGTGCATGGGATTTTCCAGGCAAGAGTACTGGAGTGGGTCACCATTGCCTTCTCCCCATGCTTGTGTTAGGGAAATTAAATTAATAGCCTTATTTATGCTTCAGAGACAAAGCAGAGCAGGTCTCTGACCTTGGTTCTAACCTTCCTGGACACTGACCTGACTGATAGTGACTGTGAGCGACTGCCTGCTTTGAGTGCAAGGTTTGCAACACCATGGATAAGATGGGGGAGGAATCTTTGAGATTGTTGAGACACTGGAGGGGGCCTGGCCAACCAAGCCTCAGACTTAGCAACATTCCAAGTTTTACAAGACAAAACAGTATTAATGTAAAACCAGGCTTGCAATTTGGTTACATTTTGATAAAGATATCAGTTTGTGTCCCTCGTGGGATTATAAGCAGGAACCCTTGAACTGCAGTCTTTGAAATCTCACCCATGGATCCTACACACTGCCTGGGACCCTTTCCAATTTGGGACTCTGGATGCACTGTGATACGGGACTTCCCAGTGTTGTTTAAGTCTGGAAGTCGGACAAAACCCAGTTTGGTGATGTACTCTCTGCTCTTTCTATTTCTCTTTTGTTTTAATGTTTGTATATTGAAAGTAAGCTAGATAATTCCCTAATAAATATCTGTGTTATTTATTTGTATTTAACGAGTGGCTTATTTTGTTAACAAATCCTTTGATCCTGAGACAAAAGTGAAAACTTTCAGCAAAACAGCTTGCTAGAATTTATATTTATATGTTTGAAGTCTAAAATTGAGAAGCAGTGGTTTCAGGTTCATGGAGAACAGAAACAACAAGAACAAGATCACGTGTATATATATAATATATAATTATATACTTGTTCAGACATAAAATCTTTAGAGTCTAAATACTATTTGACATTTAGTGCTCAGTTTTGTTTTTAAACAATCCTATTTTTTCTAGCTAATTTCAAAGAGGCTTAGGAAGCAATATGTTGTGGAAAATAATGTGCAGAGTTCAGATACATAAATCTTAAGTACAGATCCTGGCTGTTCTGACAACTCTCTGTATAACAGGACACTGGCTTATTCATTAATCTCTGACATCCAAAGTTCCATATTTGAACATGTAGGGATAATAATGACAAGATTGATTCTGAGGTTGACTGAGATGGTATGTACAACTGTTAATTCTCACTCCCCTCCTTACCAAATCTTTACCCTGAGTTATTCTTTTTGGATATGACTGCCCGTTCTAAATAATGAATGTGTGCTAAGTCACTTCAATCGTGTCCAACTCTTGGCGACTCCATGGACAGTAACCTGCCAGCCTCCTCTTTCATGGGATTCCCCAAGCAAGATTACTGAGTGGGTTGCTATTTCCTCCTCCAGGGGATATTCCTGACCCAGGGATGGAATCCACATCTCTTATGTCTCCTGCATCAGCAGGTAAATTCTTCACCACTGAGCCACCAGGGGCGCCCTGTTATAAAATAATAATAATTTGGAAAAATCATTCTCTGTATATAAAATGACGGCAACAGAAAACATTTAGAAGAAATTTTAAAGGAGTTTGAGGGCTTTAAGTTAGGCATATATCAGTGAATTTGAGGAGTATTTTCAGTAACAAGGTCAGGTGCTATTTGAAAGGTATCTTCATGTCATGTAATAGTGATTATTGTTTGTTCTTGTTCAAGTATTGTCATGTCAAGTGTGTATCCTTTATAGATACTATTGGATATGCTGTCAAGTACGCTTGCTCTCTTATTCAAAACTTCTTTTTCGAAGATTCTATGTAAAGCAGATAGCTTCAACAAAGTATATTTGTTATGCAAAAAGAGTTAGCAACATTAATGTCAAATGGCAAATTCAAATGTCTTCATATTTTTTTAATAATAAAATAGCTCATGTAAAATATGCACCACATTGTTAGATGCTAGTTCAACAATTTGAAAATGATGGTAAGTGATGTCTCAGTGTGCTTCTCATGGGTTTCTGCTTCAAATAAAAGACTAAATTAAATGGGGTTTTGAATTTAAATATGTCTCAGCAAAGCAGTTAAGCATCTAGGTTACTTTAGGGTCAAATGCATAGTTTGTTATACCAGGTTTACCAGTTAGTAACTGTGGATATGTGATTCAAGCTTTATGAATCCCAGGATTCTCATTTTTAAAAGAAATATGAGAATAATAAAAAACTGAGCCCACTTATCTTATGAGAATAAAAGGACATAGTATATATAAAATCTGTAGTGTGTTGGTCTCTTAGTTGTGTCTGACTCTGCAACCCTGACGATTGTAGCTCACCAGGCTCCTCCGTCCATGGAATTCTCCAGGCAGCAATACTGGAGTGGGTGGTCATTTCCTTCTCCATAGATCTCCCCAACCCACAAATAGAACCTGGATTTCTTGCATTGCAAGTAGAGTATTTACCACTTTAGCCACCAGGGAAGCCCAAAGTAAGTAGAGAAACTATTATTTAATAATTCTTCAATAGACATCATTATTCTTTTATTAGCAATCCAGACTTGACCTCCCCATAATACATTTATAGAAGCCAACATTTTAAAACCAGTCAGGTATGTATAATTCCTTTGCAAAGCCATTGCACTTGGCAACCTGTTTTTCCTCTGTTCACATGACTGTCTCATTCATAAGCTTTGAGTGCTTTAAAGTTGGTGAATTTATTTCTTATTGGTGTTCTCGGTGCCTAGCATATTACTTGGCACATGATGGTTCTACATCTCATATTGATTGAATAAATTGGAAGATTCAAGTTCATATAACATGGCGTTGTCTGAGAAAACTTATTTAAACATTCTTTAAAAAAACTGCTTTGTTAGGGTAGTGATTTAAACAATGTTGTTATTTTTTAAGAATTTTTCTTTCCATAAAATATATCTCTATGTTAAATTCTTGATTGTGTTCACCATTTTAGGAAGAGCGTGAATGCTTCAGTTCAGTTCAGTTCAGTCGCTCAGTCGTGTCTGACTCTTTGCGACCCCATGAATCTCAGCACGCCAGGCCTCCCTGTTCATCACCATCTCTCGGAGTTCACTCAGACTCACGTCCATCGAGTCAGTGATGCCATCCAGCCGTCTCATCCTCGGTCGTCCCCTTCTCCTCCTGCCCCCAATCCCTCCCAGCATCAGAGTCTTTTCCAATGAGTCAACTCTTTGCATGAGGTGGCCAAAGTATTGGAGTTTTAGCCTCAGTGAGTGCTTGAACAATTGAAATTTATTTTCTGATGTAATTTCTATAAGAACTAAAATGGAGAAAAATTGTAAATATTATATCACATTCTCATAACACATATTTACTGACTTTCTGTGATAGCTCTTCAACTCACTGAAAAGACATACAAGTATAAATTTCAGTAACCCTTTGAAAACTCATCATGTGGGTACATCATGTAGAAACTAAATATCCTATTAACATTTTCTAAAACTGAGCTTATCTCTTATATTGAAGACATAGTATACTATTCTTCAAGGTTGTTTTTTTTTTTTCCTACAGATGCATGGTTAATTTCATTTTGAAAATTGATTAGACTACCTGATTGATTGCAGTGATTGCTTTTCTTGTCTTGAGAAAGGAGACACAATTTATAATTCTTATTAAAAGTTGATTAGTATTTAATACTGTTAGTCTTGCTGAATGTTGCATAATAAATTCTAAAACCAAAACCTGTACAGCCAATTACTAAATATAAATACAAAGTAAATCACATCTTCAAGTGGTATAAAAAATTCAAAGGCATAATCTTCAGTGTTAAAACAAACCTAAAAAAAAAAAATCTCATTAAAGGCAGTAGCTCTGTGGTCTTAAAGAGGTTTTTGTTGTCTTCTTTGTGAATAATGTTTGTGATTTTAGTCTGGGAATGAACACAGACTGTTTTGTCCCTAATGCATTTAGAATTTGCATGACATAAAGTTATACAGGTACCCAATTGGATTTATTTTCCTAAGGGTATCTATGATTAACTACATCATGAGTTAAAATATGTATGCCTTAAATATACAGACTTATTTATAAACTCATATTCTAATAATACTCTGACAAAATAACTGTATTTTGAAATGGGTTTGCTAGTAAATACATTCCAAATTGCTGAAACAGATACACACAGTGTTATTACTGTGAAAATATACTTATTTCCTCCATGTATTTAACATTTCCCAGTAGGGATAAGATCTCATATGATTCCTGAATGAAAGAACTTCTGGATAGTGTGGTATGAGAGAGATGTGACCTTCAGGTGGTATTTATTTTGTACTCTGGCACTGTGACATCAACTGTGTTCAGAGAGATCAGAGCATCACTTCCTCCTACCAGTCTTCGAGTGTACTGCAAATGACAACTGTGAACCATACACACTGCATGCCTTTAAATCTGATATAAAGGAGTAAAAACCCACAATGAATGCAGTGTACAAGGGAATCTGTGAGTACACTCTGGTTAAGTTTATGCAGTGGCTGCCTGAAACACCCACCCTGAATCTCATGGCACATTGTGCAAAAAGTATATCACTCTTCTGACAGCAGACAATTGAGATTAGTGATAGTGACACACACATGTGCAGGAGTGCTGAGTAGGCAGAAAAAAAAAAAATGAGCAAAAGAGAAATGAAGTGACCTCCTAACAGCAGATGAACATGACTCAATCAGCAATGGAAATCAATGAGCTGAAAGGAACTGGCAGGGAAAATCAATGAGGGAATAATGCACTGACCAATGAAATTTGTCCCCTTTTTGTAATCTCATCTGGTTGTAGCAACCTAAATATCTCTTCCAGATCATTCTAGCCTTTTCATTCCTATTTACATTCTCAGTTACCTCTAGCTCCCATGTTTCTCAGGTTCTGTGCATAATTTAAAGCATCAAAAGATGACACAAAATTTATCTCCCATCTCTATGCCGCATGTGAGAGGAAAAAAAAAAAAAAAAGAAAACAGGGATAAAACTTCATCTGAGAAAGTGGCTAGGCAAACCTTGACAGAGTGAAGATTAGTAGAAAATTTTAGATTGGCCCATGTAAGCAAGCTTCAGTTTTGCCATTAAGCTGCGTCATTTACTTAAACTTTGAGCTTTAATTACAATGGATATATATATATATATATATATATGTGTGTGTGTGTGTGTATATATAGCCACAGTTTAAAGAACTATAGCACATCAAACAACTATTGGAAATATCCTTATTTCTCTTAGGAACCTAAAGTATCTAAGTTATACATTATCAATGGTGAATTAAGCCAATATTAACACTGAAGAAGGGGTATCATTTTGTTACAAAGCAAGTAAGATGCATGAAGTCAATTTTGCATTTAATTATAAGATTTCAGGGTTTATTTCGGGTTTATTATTGTAAACCTGGAGCCAAAAAAGAGCAACCCATGGGAAAGAATGCTGCTGCTGCTGAGTCGCTTCAGTCGTGTCCGACTCTGTGCGACCCCATAGACGGCAGCCCACCAGGCTCCCCGGTCCCTGGGATTCTCCAGGCAAGAACACTGGAGTGGGTTGCCATTTCCTTCTCCAGCGCATGAAAGTAAAAAGTGAAAGTGAAGTCGCTCAGTCGTGTCCGACTTCGCGACCCCATGGACTGCAGCCCACCAGGCTCCGCCATCCATGGGATTTTCCAGGCAAGAGTACTGGAGTGGGGTGTGGGAAAGAATAATGCCCCCAAATCAGCTAATGACCATGATTTGGAATTTAGATTTCTGTCCTGTATTGTATAGTCTTCTACAGTCATAGTCTCTGTTCTTCTGCTCTCTAACCTAAATAATAAATCTATTCTAAATCTGATGTTTTCCTGGATCCTAGGAAGACTACATTAAAAAAAAAAAAAAAAGAAGAAGAAAATATTATACAAGTATCAGAAAATCTGTAAAATTTAAATAAAATAGAAAGCACTGTGATTGGGAAAATAGCAACAATCTGTACATACAGATAAAATTAACACAGAAAATAGTTGTTTAACTTTTTCAGCCTAAAAATAAAAATGAAAAAGTATAGGTAGATTCAATACTTGTCACATTTTGTGATTCTAGGTGAGTTGTTTTTCTCTCATCAACAAGAAGTGATTTTTTTTTCCTAATTGGTATGCTATCATTATTGATTGACTATATTAGGCTGTCAACATTTCTGTTTGGTTCTCTATGTCTCCAGTCTCTTCTCTTGGTTCTTTCCCTAAGTAGACTGTATAGATTTGGATAGCCTAGTGTTGATTTGAACTTCTTTGCAACTCCCATAACATTTAGCAAAGTAGCTCATTTGAGGATAGATGCTTAAAATGCAGTTTTTGTTAATGCTTCTAATGAGTTGCTTAATTTATGTCAACATTTCTGTTTGGTTCTCTATGTCTCCAGTCTCTTCTCTTGGTTCTTTCCCTAAGTAGACTGTATAGATTTGGATAGCCTAGTGTTGATTTGAACTTCTTTGCAACTCCCATAACATTTAGCAAAGTAGCTCATTTGAGGATAGATGCTTAAAATGCAGTTTTTGTTAATGCTTCTAATGAGTTGCTTAATTTGTGTTAAGTTCAGTTCAGTCCCTCAGCTGTGTTCGATTCTTTGCGACCACATGAACCACAGCACACCAGGCCTCCCTGTCCATCACTAACTCCCGGAGTTCACTCAAACTCACATCCATCGAGTCAGTGATGCCATCCAGCCATCTCATCCTCTGTCATCCCCTTCTCCTCCTGTCCCCAATCCCTCCCAGCATCAGGGTCTTTTCCAATGAGTCAACCCTTCACATGAGGTGGCCAAAGTATTGGAGTTTCAGCCTCAGCATCGGTCCTTCCAATGAATGCCCAGGACTGGTCTCCTTTAGGATGGACTGATTGCATCTTCTTGCAGTCCAAGGGACTCCCAAGAGTCTTCTCCAACACCACAGTTCAAAAGCATCAATTCTTCGGTGCTCAGGTTTCTTCACAGTCCAACTCTCACATCCATACATGACCACAGGAAAAACCATAGCCTTGACTAGACGGACCTTTGTTGGCAAAGTAATATCTCTGCTTTTCAATATTCTATTTAGGTTGGTCATAACTTTCCTTCCAAGGAGTAAGCATCTTTTAATTTCATGGCTGCAGTCACCATCTGCAGTGACTTTGGAGCCCAAAAAAATAAAGTCTGACACTGTTTCCACTGTTGCCCCATCTATTTCCCATGAAGTGATGGGACCAGATGCCATCATCTTCGTTTTCTGAATGTTAACCTTTAGGCCAACTTTTTCACTCTCCTCTTTCACTTTCATCAAGAGGCTTTTGAGCTCCTCTTCACTTTCTGCCATAAGGGTGGTGTCATCTGCATATCTAAGGTTATTGATATTTCTCCCGGCAATCTTGATTTCAGCTTGTGCTTCCGCCAGCCCAGCATTTCTCATGATGTACTCTGCATACCAATTAAATAAGCAGGGTGACAATATACAGCCTTGACGTCCTCCTTTTCCTATTTGGAACCAGTCTGTTGTTCCATGTCGAGTTCTAACTGTTGCTTCCTGACCTGCATACAGGTTTCTCAAAAGGCAGGTCAGGTGGTCTGGTATTCCCATCTCTTTCAGTGTTTTCCACAGTTTGTTGTAATCCACACAGTCAAAGGATTTGGCATAGTCAATAAAGCAGAAATACATGTTTTTCTGGAACTCTCTTGCTTTTTTGATGATCCAACAGATGTTGGCAATTTGATCTCTGGTTTCACTTCCTTTTCTAAAGCCAGCTTGAACATCTGGAAGTTCACTTATCAGTAATAATGTATAACATCTTTATATTAAATATTTTATTCTCTGGGTTTCCTAGATGGCACTATTAGTAGGGAAACTGTATTGCCAATACAGGAGACATAAGAGACATGGTTTCAATCCCCGTGTTGGGAAGATCCTGTAGAGGAGGGATCCCCTCTCCAGTATTCTTAACTGAAGAATCCCAGGCAATAGAAATGTCGGTTTCCCATATCCTATCCATTGTTGTGGTTTTTGCTTGCTTGGCATGATGGTGTTCCCCCCACCCTCCAAAAACATCTTACATTAAATGTCAAATTATAAAATGACATGCTGCTCCTCAATTCGAAGTGGTGTACTTAACAGCCAGGAGTCTTGCTCCTCTGAAGCTTTAGACCCAGAGCTATTTTACCACTGAGTTCCAGCATTTTGCAAACTGCTGACCTATGCAAATTGAAAGCTAAAATTTTCTATAAGATGTGATTTTAAAAATGTTTCTCTCTAGTCAAATCAGAGAGCAAAATGGGGAAAATCAGAAGTCCGGCCAAGGGTCACTTTTCTCTTTTGCTAAGGATACTATGGTATATACATTTATCAAACATACTTTGCTTCCTATTTTAGATATGGCACAGTGCATGCACTGAGTATCAATCCTAGTTCCTGTTGTAACTAGGTTCAAATATATCACTTGACAAGCTCTTTAATCAGATTATCAAGTTTTTTTTTCCATATTAAATGTAGTAGAACAATTCATCTGACAAGGATTCTTGTGTGCTTATGAATAATAAAGGACACGTACAATACCCAGCACAGTTAATGCTCATGCATAGTTGGTATGTATAATGGTTACTTATATTATTTATCCTAACAAATTATGCAAGAGGACAGAATGTTATCTAAAAAATACAGGTATTACTTTTACAAAACAACTATGAACTATATTAGCTCTGCAAAGTTTGCATTCATTTACTTCTTATTTCAGTCAACATTCTAAATCCTGAATCACAGGACAGGAAGCCAGGAAACAACTTAAGCAGGGGCATAAAAATATTATGCCTTCCTGAAGACTGTAGTCAATTGAGGGGACAGGGCTATGGATCACACAGATAAAGGTAAAATTATAACTGGTATGGTGCTCTAAGGTCAATAGAGACTGCTTGAGGCAATAACAGATGTGAAGAATGAGTAGAAGTTAACTACTGAAGAGAAAAATAACATAGTTGGAATGAGATAAATAAGACATGTTAAAGAAGGTGCAGAAGAAGCATGAATATAATGCTTCCAGGTAAATGAGCACTAGAGCAGGCATTCTGGTCAGGGCTCAAGCAACAAAATAACTTGGAGCTCAGGAAATAGTAGCTTCATACAAGCACAGTAAGTGAAGAGTTTGGGTTACTTCAGGCTGTTGCCTTAGGAAAGCATATAGTCTATTATTTATTAGCACCAAAGTGCCTCAAAGATGTTATTCTGTGGGTTAGTCTTAAAAGGGACAAGTGTGTAAAGGATGCACAGGATACCTGTCAGACAGAACAGAAGGAATATTTAAGAGGGAGACCCTGAGGATAGAATGGCGATGATTACTAACCCGGGGTTGTTGACCAGAGTCAAACAAGGCGATTGAAGAAAAGAACATTTTTGGCAGCAAACGTCATCTCTGGAAGCTGACAGAACACAAGTTCTCAGTTAATTGGAACTAGACTTTTGCAGAATGAGGTACTGATAGATTGCAAATATTAAATTTTGAATTCTTTTCGAAACAATGACAACTCACTACTGTATAATGCAACCCAGATTGTAACAGAATTTGACTATTGATTGCCCAGGAGAATGGAAAAAGCAAAGCTTATCTTTGTTATCTCTCTTTTGCCCAGAATGTGAATATTATCATTGGTAAGCAGAAATAATGTTGATTGGTAAAAAGTTGAAAATAAACAGATGATGTTCAAAGGAAGATTGTTATTCTAAAAATGTTAAAGAGAATGAAGTATATTCATTTACTTTGTAATGTTGGCTTATAATAAGCTGGGTACTGTACTTTATGAGCCATCTGAAATTATGTATGCAAAATATATATAGAAGAAATTGATAAGAAGGAAATGTTAACAATAATTAGTTGACTCTTAATGGTAGAACCACCTGCAAATACACACACACACACACACACACATAGACACAAATAATTTTCCTGTCTATGATCTTAAACTTTTTTTAAAACTAGAAGGTAATACTTTTATAACTAGAAAAAGAAAAAAAAATCAAAGGAAATAATTCAGATTATATTAAAAATGATTTTGGGGGAAGGAAAAAACACTTAGAAATATGACAGTATTTTGTTAAATTGAACTCCCTAAAATTTAGTTGATGACTAATTTAGAACTAAACACAATTTTGTCACATTTTCAAAATTTTCAAATGAGTTCAAAAATCAATGACATTTGAGGAGACAGTATTGAAATTAGCATGGATAGCTTATTCAATCTGAAAATATTTTTAAATTTCCCTAAAAAATGTCTAAATATCTGCTAAGGTATGTGACAAAATTTAAAATGGGAGATATATCTGCAAAGATAGTTGGCTCTTCCATCCTGCACGTGTCCTGGTGATGATCTCTTTGTGTGAATACAGACCAAATTTTCCTCATTCATCATAGGATATCAAGCTTTCCACTCAACATCTTTTGTATAAAACATATGAATCTCCCTGAGAATACTTGGGGTTCAGGTTTTTGCAGGTATGTTTAGCCTTACCTTTTGGTTACTATACCTCTACCAAAAATCTAGCTAAGATAAATGGTACTAAACAAGGTAATCTGAAAAACAAGCTATTCTCTTCTCTAATTTATAGTCAATTTTTGCATATTACCTCTTCATTAACTTGGTTTACAGTCAGTCTATGTTCATTGAATTAAGGTATGATGCTTGTGGTAAACACAATTTTGGCCTCCATAATCTTTGCTTCTTAATGTTAAGTAATGCGAGAAAAGGTATTTTTCAGGTGGAATCAAGATTATAGACTTTAAGATAGGGACATTATCCAGGAATATTGGGATAGATCCCTTTCAATCACTCGAGCACATAAAAGCAAGTAAAGGTCAGTTGGGTTAAAGTGAAGGATATGGCAAGAAAAAAGTTAGGGGTGACTAAGCAAAAGGAGAGATGAGAGATTCAAAGTACAGTGAAAGGATTTCATTCAAGTTGCTGACTTTCACAATGTAGAAAGTGCCTTGAAGCTATGTAACACAGGTTACCTCTAGAAGCCAAGACTTGGGGACTAACTGAGAGTCAGTAAAGAATGGGACCTCATGCTACAACCAGGAGGAACTGAATTCAGTCACTAACCTGAATGAATTTGGAAATGGATTCTCCCCAAGGCCTCCAAAAGGAAAACTAGTCACATTAACACTTTGATTTCTGCTCTGAATAATTAATGCAGAGAAATCACTTAAAACCACACTCAGGCTCACAAGTACCTGGGGGGCTTGAAATCTAAAAAAAAATCTTAGATAACATATTTGTGTTATTTCAAGCCACTAAGCTCTTGTAATATTTTTATAGAGACAATAGACAATCATATAGTGTTCTACTTCTGGTTTTTCTGTGGGGGCAATACAAGAATGGTCATATGAAGAATGCTTAGACATTTTCTGGGGCTTCCCTGGTAGCTCAGTTGGTAAAGAATCCACATGCAATGCAGGAGACTCTGGTTGGATTCCTGGGTTGGGAAGATCTGCTGGAAAAGGGATAGGCTACCCACTCCAGTATTCTTGGGCTTCCCTCGTTGCTCAGGTGGTAAAGAATCTACTTGCAACGTGGGAGACCTGGGCTCAATCCCTGGGTTGGGAAGATTCCCTGGAGAAGGAAACAGCTACCTACTCCAGTATTCTGGCCTGGAGAATTCCATGGACTGTATAGTCCATGGGGTCGCAAAGAGTCAGAGACTACTGAGAGAACCTCACTAGGCATTTTCTAAAAATCTAAGATCTAAAGTCTAAGGTCTTAAATTGTCTTTGTATAAGAAAATGCTGCTGCTGCTGCTAAGTCGCTTCAGTCATGTCTGACTCTGTGCGACCCCATAGATGGCAGCTCACGAGGCTCCCCCATCCCTGGGATTCTCCAGGCAAGAACACTGGAGTGGGTTGCCATTTCCTTCTCCAATGCAGGAAAGTGAAAGGGAAGTTGCTGAGTTTTGTCCGACTCGAAGCAACCCCATGGACTGCGCGGCCCACTAGGCTCCTCTGTCCATGGGATTTTTATATGCTATAAATAGGCCTATTATATTTGAGAGCAATACAACTCATCATTTATCTCACAATCACAATATGAAAAGACAACTTATGGAAAAATTTGCAAATAATATATCCAATAAAAGAGGTTAGTATACAAAATATACAGGAAATTCATATAACTCAGTCTAATCTAGTGTCTAGTGAAAGTCACTCAGTGGCTGTTTGTGACCTGATTCTCCAGGCCAGAATACTAAAGTGGGTAGTCTTTCCCTTCTCTAGGGGATCTTCTCAACCCAGGGATAGGACCTAGGTCTCCCACATTGCAGGCAGATTATTTACTGTCTGAGCCATGTGGGAAGCCCAAGAATAGTGGAGTGGGTAGCCTATCCCTTCTCTACTGGATCTTCCCAACCAAAGAATCCAACCGAGATCTCCTGCTTTGCAAACGGATTCTTTACCAACTGAGCTACTAGGGAAGCCCCAATAGCAAATACAAAACTAAAATTATAACAAAACAAAAAAAATTAGTAAGGGACCTGAGTAGAAGTGTTTCCAAAGACAAACGAATGGTCAATATGAATATGAAAAAGGTGCTCAACCTTTGCATTTCAAATTTGAAATACAAGTCAAACCCATAGTGAAAGGTCAGTTCATACTTCTTAGCATGATTATTATCAAAAGATAAAACATATAGTAAGTGTTGGCTAAGATTTGGAGAAAAGATAACGTGTGTGCAGTGTTGGTGGGAATGTAAATAGGGGTAGTCACTATGGAAATAGTATAGAGGTTTCTCAAAAAATTAAAAATAGAACTGCAAATGACCCATAATTCCACTTATCAATATTTATCCAAAGAAAATATAAATACTAACTTAAAAATATACATGCAGCCCTATGTTCAATGCAACATTATTTACAATAACCAAGGTATGGAAACAAGCTAAATATTTATCAATGGATGAACAGACAAAGAAATTATGGCATATATACACAACGGAGTATTATTCAGCCATAAAAAGAAGAAATATTTGCCATTCGTGACATGGATGGACCTTCAGGGCATTATGCCAAATGAAATCAGACAAAGACAAATACCTTATGATCTCACTTATATGTAGGATCAAAAAAACAAAACAAAAACAAAATTGATCTCACAGATATGAAGACCATATTGGTGACTTGGCATACAAGTTCTCTACCACTAATACCACCTGGGAAGCTAAGGAAGAAAGGGGTGGTGATGGGCTGTAAAGAACAGAGTTTTTGCTATATTATTAAAGTTAAGATAGTATAAATTCAAATTAGAGTGTTATAATTTTAGAATGCTAAATGTAGTCTCCATAGCAACAATAAAGAAAATAGTTATGGTATATAAACAAATAGAAATAAAGAAATCTCAACACTTCACTGCCACAAAACCAACTAAATAAAAAGAAGAGTAACACAAAACATTAGGGACAAGAAGTTACATATACATGTAAAACAAAAGGCAGAAAGAAAAAAGTAAGTATCTTCTTATTGGTAATTACTTTAAATATAAATGGATTAAGTTCTTCAAATGACAGAATTTTTTTTTTTAAAGAAAACAAGCAAAAAAGAAAAAACCCAGGGGCCAATCATATGTTGTGTACAAGGGACTCAGTTCAGAACTAGAGACAAATGTCTAATAATGGATTACCATCCAAAATAATTCCTAAAGCTACCACCACCAACAAAACAAACAATGCAATTTAAAAATGGTAAAAGAAATTAGATAGACATTTCTCTAAAAAAGATATAAAAATGGCTAAGCATGTGAAAAGATGTTCAACATTAGAAAAATGCAAATCAAATGTATTCCCATTAGGATGGCCACTATTTTTTTTGTTGTTTTTAATTTTTGTTGGAGTATAGTTGATTTAAAATGTTCTGTTACTTTCTTCTGTACAGCAAAGTGAATCAGTTATACATGTACATATATGATGGCTACTATTAAAAAAAAAAAAACAGAGAAAACAAGTGTTGGTGAGAATGTGGAGAGACCGGAACCCTTGTGCATCATTGGTGGGAAAGTACAATGCTACAGCAGCTATGAAAACAATATCAGAGTTTTAAAAAAATAAAATTACAATTAACTTGTGATTCAGTAATCCTAGTTCTGGGTATATATTATAAACAGCTAAAAGCTGGTTCTCAAAGAGATATTTGTATACTTATGTTCATAGCAGCATTATCACAATACATGGAAGCAACTCAAATTTGTATTAATCGACAGATGGATAAGTAAAATGTGGAATATACATACAATGTAATATTATTCAACTTTAAAAAGAAAAGAGATAATAGTGTATCCTACAACACAGATGAACTATGAGGAAACTATAGTAAGTGACAGAAGTCAGTCATACAAAGACAAATATTATATTATTCCATTATATGATGTACTTAAAAGCAATCAAAATCATAGAGATTGAAAGGAGAATAATGGCTTCCAGGGGCTGAGGAAGAGGGAATGGGGAATTGTTTAAAGAGTAGAGAGCTATAGTCTTAAAATATGAAGAATTCTGCAAGTAGATGGTGATATGGTAGCACAACAGTATGAGTGTATCTGATATCACTGAACTGCACACTTCAGTTGAAATGGAAAATATTATGTCACATATATTTTATCACAATAAAAAATGAGTAGGAAGGTGTATTTATCATTTAAAATCTCTATTCTGAAAGCTCAAATAATTTTGGAAAATTTATATAAAATGAAAATGTTCTTTCTAAAAATGGTATTAACAACCTTTAAACAATAAATAGATAAAAATAATAAATAGGTAACTTATTTGAAATGGTAATAAAATAAATCATATGCAATATGAGTTATATGAAGGTGGCTTTTTTCTGACTTCCATAGAGCAGTGTCTTCTGTAATTTGTATTCTACAAATTCGTATGAAAGTATATGTGAAGTTTTTGCTATTGCTTCCTACTTTATTTTTTTTTTTACTTAAAAATAAACTATTTTTATGTTTGATTTTTTTGGACAAGTTCATTGGTTTTCAAGTACCTGTTATACAGCTCAGTTCAGTTCAGTCGCTCAGTCGTGTCCGACTCTTTGCGACCCCATGAATCGCAGCACGCCAGGCCTCCCTGTCCATCACCATCTCCCAGAGTTCACTCAGACTCATGTTCATCGACTCCGTGATGCCATCCAGCCATCTCATCCTCTGTCGTCCCCTCTTCCTCCTGCCCCCAATCCCTCCCAGCATCAGAGTCTTTTCCAATGAGTCAACCCTTCGCATGAGGTGGCCAAAGTACTGGAGTTTCAGCTTCAGCATCATTCCTTCCAAAGAAATCATTCCCCATCTACTTCCCATGAAGTGATGGGACCATATGTCATGATCTTAGTTTTCTGAATGTTGAGCTTTAAGCCAACTTTTTCGCTTTCCTCTTTCACAGCTGCTGCTGCTAAGTCGCTTCAGTCGTGTCCGACTCTGTGCGACCCCACAGACGGCAGCCCATCAGGCTCCGCTCTCCCCGGGATTCTCCAGGCAAGAACACTGGAGTGGGTCGCCACCTCCCTCTCCAATACATGAAAGTGAAAAGTGAAAGTGAAGTCGCTCAGCTGTGTCCGACTCTTAGCGACCCCATGGACTGCAGCCCGCCAGGCTCCTCCGTCCTAGCAGAGCATAAAATTACTATTTTTTTCTTTTTGTCTCTTAATTGGCCAAAGCTGCAACATCTGTCACTTTTGTGAGACTCAGATTTCAGTTTCAAAGGCAGTATTAACAATCTGGCACAGCCACATCAGTATTACTTTCATTTAATCTTTTTGCTCATCCTCCCTTCTTTCACTAATCACTCCCCATGCTTCAAATCTACTTGTTTTCACAAAGTTCCCTTTCACCTTATGAGACTGGTACTGCATCTTGTTTAGGCTATGGATTCTTCGGAGTCTGCCACCTATGCATTGCTCATAATTACATGTAGTGATTCATAATTACATGTAGAATTTTTGTATCCATTCTCCATCATTTTTCCCTTTGCCAAAGAGTAAAATTTTATGTCAATTAGCCACAATAACATGCTATGAACCAGAATATAATCAGTAATAAGGCCTTCCCAGGTGACTCAGTGGTAAAGAATCTGCTGTTAAGCAGAAGACCTGGGTTCAATCCCTGGGTGGAGAAGATCCATAAGAAGGAAATGCAACCCACTCCAGTATTCTTGCCTAGAATCCCACGAATAGAGGAGCCTGGCAGTCTATAATCCATGGGACCACAAAAGAGTCAGACAGGATTTAGCAACTAAACAAAAGTATAATGATCATTAAAAAGGATGTAATAGGAACACACAGAACTTTCCTGGTTCTGTGTGTTTTGTTTGTTTTTTTACATTTCAGCCTCTGTGGAATACTTCTAAGTTGCTCCTCACAGAATAAACCTGCCCAAACAGATTAGCTCTGAGGTGAAATAAAAAAAAACAAAGGGAAGGTATTATAAAAGTACAAACATAAAATTTCTTCCCTGCTTGGTAAAATCCCTTTAGGGTATTGCAATGTTAGTATTATTTTTCCTCCCCTTTTCTTTTATCAACCAGAAAGGTAGTTTCACTTTCTGCTATTGTAGCATCATACCCTCTAGTCACATGGACACTAGAATAACAAAAACGGAAACTGTATTCTTTCTTTTGTCTCCATCCTTTGACAAAGTTTGCCAATAAGCATACCTTCTAACTAAAAGAAAACAGAAGAAAAAACTTCCTATTTGTTCATTTCTGCTTTTTCTGAGATTGCACAGCAGCATGGGCAAAATTGACTATACTACTGAACAATATATGGCACAAAAGTTTTACTTTTTAGTATGAAAAACATAGGAAGTTTTTTTTCCCAAATACATGAAACGAAACAAAAAATTTTGAATTGATGTAACTAGCTCTACCCAAAAAAACTCTGTTACCATAACAACTTCATTACTGACTTGATTTAATAGTCAAGGCAATTGATTTTTTTGAGGTACAATTCCTGTATTTATACTTTGAGAAATGTAAATAAAAAAATAAGTAAAATGTATGAAAGACTGTGATGTAAATACTAAAAAATTATAAATATCAAAAGCAGCACACATAGAAATCAATACATAAAATTGATTGAAAAATAATAAGAAAATAGCAGTATTTGTTATGATGGAATAGTGACAGATTAGCTTTTTGCACATCAGCTCCTAATTGTTAATAACTATAAAATGCAAAATGCATGTTTTTGAAGACATCAGAGGTACACCAAAACATCCACAGTTTAAGGGGTGAGAATTACAAAAAGAAGAGAAGAATACTGAAACAGATGCAAACTATTCAATGCTTTCCCCCACCAAACATTTACAATTTTTGAAAGTAACAACCAAAGGATAAGTGAATAATGAAGTATAAAGTGATAGCTGTAGCTGGTAAATATTGGTTAACTTTCCAAAATCTCACGAAGCAGGAAGACAAAATTTGAGTTTCTGGGCTATAAGTTAGCCAAGCCATGAAGGACTAATATGTTAGAGTGGAAGAAAGCATTTTGAAGTAAGCCCAATAGTTCAAGGCAATTTTAAAATCAAGCCACATCTTGATTTCTAAGAGGTGCCACTATGATAGACTTAACACTAGAGAAAGGGATAGCTAAAAATGCTGGGAAGTTGATGACAGCTGTCAAGACTTTCATACCGATGTGGGGAAAAAATGTTTCAGAGGTCGTCTTGTATTAAAGGTCTTGATAAACTCTTTCACACCACACACACACACCCCACATATACACAAAGCCCACTTAAGACCAAATTGGAAAGAGACAAGGTTTCATGAAAGGCTAAATAACAGCTTTGACCAGACTCAGTTTCACCATGAATATGCTCCTGTTCTAACAATGTGGTATAATATTTTTAAGAGGAACTTGATGGCATTTGTAGGACCAATAAATATATATTTATCTAATTTGTTGTCATATAAAATGGCCATAATATTCTTTTTAAAAGACTGGAATGCCTGAAGACATAATAAAATGAGCAAAATGGGAATAAATGGTAAATCTAACACAGAGGTGATCTCAAAATTGTAGTTATCAGAGAAAAAATAGACAACAAGGGGATATTTTAACTCAAAAATGTGAAAACCATAACAAATAAATGAAAATGTATGAAACCGAAGACTGTAACAATGGGCATTCAAAAAAATGTTAGAAGAGGGCATCCCTGGTGGTGCAGTGGATGAGAATTTGTAATCCAAGAAGCGTGGGTTTGATCCCTGGTCTGGGACGATTGCACATGCCATTGGGCAACTAATCTCATGAGCCACAACTACTGAGTCTGCACTCTAGAGTCTGTACTCCTCAACAGGTGAAGCCTCTGCAATGAGAAGTCCTTGTACCACAACCAAGAGTAGCCCCCGTTCTCTGCAATTGGAGAAAGCCTGAACAAAGCAAGGAAGACCCAGTGCAGCAAACATAAATAAATAAATAATAAAAATGCTAGAAGATTTTGCAGCAAATTAGGCAAAAAAGAAGGGAGGATCATTGAATCAAAAGAAAATACCCAACTGGAAAATATCAGATGTAAAGAATAAAGTTCAAAACATACTGACAAGACCATAATACATATAACAAAACCTACTGAAAAGTTCTGACATAAATGTACATGGAGTCCCCAAGGAAAAATGGAGCTATGAGGAATATACCGTATGAGAAGATAGGATGGCCAAAAACTTTTTCTAAACTGATAAAAGATAAAAACACTGAAAATAAAGAGTTCTACAAATATTAGGCAGGATAAACTTAAAGAAAACCACTGTCAGATCCATCAGAGTAAAACTGCTAAAGCCAAAAACAAAGAGGAAAATATAAGCATCAAGGGAGGATCTACTGACACAAGACCTTCAAAGGAGCAAAAGTAATTCTGGTAATAGTACCAAAATAATAGCACCAATAATAGCACCAATATAATAGTACCCTGAAGATAAAATACGATATTATTGAAGTCCTGAGAGAAAATAACTACCAGGCTAGACATCTACATCAAGTGAAACTATCTTTCAAAATTATATATAATAAAAAATTAACAGAGGATATATTAAGCATACATAAACTGAAATAGATCTTTAATAGTATTACTGGTAAAAAAAAATGTAAGCAAGGGCATACATAAACACATTAAAAGCAAAAAAA
Source organism: Cephalophus harveyi (assembly GCA_006410635.1). Taxonomy (NCBI): domain Eukaryota; kingdom Metazoa; phylum Chordata; class Mammalia; order Artiodactyla; family Bovidae; genus Cephalophus; species Cephalophus harveyi. Next base: position 40,421 of record SJYT01018500.1, read on the forward strand.
CAATAA